>JASPKZ010003057.1:7500-175000 GCA_030220185.1 Diploptera punctata
TTTTTTTGTAATTATAATATTAATTACTCTCAATGAATAATAATTAAAAAAAGTCATTATATCCTTTGTTGAGCTTGGGACCATGAAATATTTTACTTTTAATTAGAATTCTGATTCTACTCTTGTTTCCATGTGCAGTATTTTATTTGTTTGTTTATTTATTTAGCCTGGTGGAGTTAAGGTCATGTGGCCTTCTCTTCCACTCACCAGGACAAACATATGTTACATTCAAACTAATATAAAAACAATAATATTAGACACTAAACAATAAACAATCAATTAAATAATCAATTGAGTTGGTGTTTACTTGATGAAAATCCATATTTATTAATTAAATAAAAATAAAACGTAGTTTTATTTGATTTTCATATTTATTATATAATTCAGTGACAGCTGTTTCGGTACACTGTACCTTCTTCAGACATGTTAACAAATTATGAACTTCGGTACACTGTACCTTCTTCAGACATGTTAACAAATTATGAATTTCGGTACACTGTACCTTCTTCAGACATGTTATCAAATTATGAATTTCGGTACACTGTACCTTCTTCAGACATGTTAACAAATTATGAATTTCGATACACTGTACCTTCTTCAGATATGTTAACAAATTATGAATTGTGTTCCAACTGATCTAAGCAACAATACAACAATATTTATTTAAATAAATTTAAATAAATTTAAATAAATATTGTTGTATTGTAATAATAAATATAAAAATTTAAATAAATTTAAATGAATATTGTTGTATTGTTGCTTAGATCAATTGGAACACAATTCATAATTTGTTAATATGTCTGAAGCAGGTACAGTGTACCGAAACAGCTGTCACTGAATTATATAATACATATGAAAATCAAATAAAACTACGTTTTATTTTTATTTAATTAATAATAAACAATTATTTAGCCAAACTGAACAATAACAAAAGTAGGATATAATACAAAAAATAATTAAAATTAGAATATATTATATATATATATATATATATATATATATATTATTAGTTCTAATTTTAATTATTTTTGTGTTATTAGATCCTACTTCTGTTATTGTTCAGTTTGGCTAAATAATTGTTTATTGTTTAGTGTCTAATATTATTGTTTTTATATTAGTTTGAATGTAACATATGTTTGTCCTGGTGAGTGGAAGAGAAGGCCATATATATATGTGTGTATGTGTGTGTGTGTGTGTGTTATGTTGCAGATTTTCGCGGATATAAGTATGAATAAGAAAGTTTTCTTGGGTTTTCCGCGTCTTGGATTCAAGTTCGGCCTTTGGCCACTGATTCCAACGTTTTGGCATGATCCCACATGCCATTATCAAGGAATGATAAGTTCGAGTCACAGGTTTAGGTCTTATATAATTAAACAAATAGAGTTTTCGCTGTGGTCCGTTTGTTTAATTATATACGACCTAAACCTGTGACTCGAACTTATCATTCCTTGATAATGGCATGTGGGATCATGCCGAAACGTCGGAATCTGTGGCCAAAGGCCGAACTTGAATCCAAGACGCGGAAAACCCAAGAAAACTTTCTTATTCATATATATATATATATATATATATATATATATATATATACACACATACATACACACACACAAAGGAAGAACAATCCTATATATTATACATAAATCTTCTTCTTCTTCCTTCCAAGTATTAGGCCAAGGCCTGTTACGATCCTATAGAAAATTTTCCCTCCAGCGTTTCATAGGACGGCTCAGTGATCTTCGTCCTCTTGGTATATAATTATAAACAGCTTTGGGGATCCGATTTGAACTCATTCTTTCAAGATGGTGTTTTCAATTTAGTTGGTACTGTTTAATATAGGCTTATTCCAAAATTGGCGTAGTCTTCAATTCTTTTAAGATATCGGTGTTCCTTTTCCGATCCTATCTGGTGTAACCCGCTGTTCTGCGCATGAATCTCATTTCACAAGCCGTTATTCTGCTTTCATGTTGTCTTTTTAGTGTCCATGCTTCACTACCATAGGTCAACACTGGTCTAGCCAAAGTGTTATATAAACGTAATCTGATGTTTTTTTGTACAAGGGATGGTTTCATAACTTGATTAATAATTCCCAAACCTTTATTATAAGTAATAATTTTTTTCAGGGATATCCTTTTCATCCCAGATAGAGAGATAATGTCCAATATATTTAAATTGATTAGATCTCTCTAAAATTTTATTCTGGAGAGACAGATTTTACTTTGTATGGGGTCCTTCCCATGAAATGCATTATACATAAATAATATTAAGAAAGTAATAATATATATATATATATATATATATATATATATATATATATATATATGACATGAAAAGAAAAATTAACGCCTACACCGGAATTTGATCCCGGGACCTCTAACTCTATAGATTAGTGCGATATCGTCTTTGCTATCCAGGCTTACAGTGAAAATGTTATTTTTTTCTTTTCCTTATATACATTTCTCTATGATAAGAGGCACGGAACATAGCTCGCAGTGCCACCTTACGGCCTCTATAACAAGAAAGCATTTTAATGAAAATATTTTATTATATAACAGTAATGCTTTTAATTTCGATGTTATAATTAAATTTTAACATTTATCAATGAAAGCCAAATATGACATGAAAAGAAAAATTAACGCCTGAAACTGCTCTTGAACCCGGGACCTCTAATTCTACACGTTAGTCCGATACCTCTTCGTTATCCAGACCCTCAGTGAAAACATTAATTTTCTTTATATTAAAAATGGTGATAAATCTTAGTACTTTTTTTATATAAAAAAAGAAAAAAATAATTATTAATTTATTGTGAAAAGGATACTGTTAGTGAGATGTTTCTGTTAGTAAAAAACTCTTCAGTTTGTTTCTGGAAGATGTTATAGTTTGGCACTCCCTGACATAGGGTGGAAGATAATTCCATGTTCTAGCAAGAGAAACTGTAAAATATTGTAATAGGTATTACTCGTATGATAAAGGACAATGTACCGATGGGATTCGTTGCCTAATTTATGTGTAACAGAGATTCTAACGAAGCGATGTGATAAATAATTAGGTGATGACGTGTGTAGTGATGACGTGTGTAGTATTTTATAAAGGAGAGATAAGGAATTTAGACGGTTCTACGATCTTGTAGACGAAGCCATGACAATATTGTTCCAGGGACGGTGCAACGTGATCAAATTCGCGAATATCACAAATAAAATATATCCAAGAGTTAAGAACACTTTTAAGTATTTGGGTAAGAACAATATTATGTCTGTAAAAAGAGTATCACAATAATCAAATTGTGGCATAGCAAGTGTTTGTACTACAATTTTCCTTAGAGCAAACGGTAAACAATTTATTTTAATTACACATAAAAAACATTAATTATTGTTGCGGAAGGAGGTGGTGATAAATCCAAATTATAAGTAACGTCAAAACCTTAATAATTAAAACGCTGGGCTTGTTCCAGATATGTATCATATAATACAATTTTTGCTCTTGTTGGGAAAATCATGATCTTAGTTGTGGAAGTAGACATTTTAAAATTGTATTCCTTTAAAATCTGATGTATTAAGCAAACTATTTTTTATAAGTTTATCCTCTGAATTCCTTATAATTACGATGGAAAAGGAAAATAACCAGGTTAGGCATAAGTCAATTTTTTGTCGAAATAGAATTTAAGGTATAATTAGATTCCACATTAAATGAGTTAAAATTCAGAAGTGTGAAATAGTAAAAGGTGCAGTTTAGTTATGGGTTTATTTACCTCCATCCAGGTAAGGAAATATGGTTCTTTACAACTAAAACTACGTTTTCTAGGTTTCAAGGAAAACGTGGCTTGCATGGTTCTTTCCCTGGTACTTTCATATGTAATTGGCGCATGTAAATCAGAGTGGTAGTCGAAGGATCTATTAATAAGGAAGTAAGGAGCAGGAATCTCCAAGCCAATAGATGCTATTATGTACTTAAGGACCAATTCAAATAACAAATTTTAAGTCTGGATGCAAATTAAAAATCTATAAAACCATACTGAGACCAGTTGCTGTTTATGGCATGGAATGCTGGACACTCAGTAGAGATAATGAAGAAAGACTGAGAATCTTTAAAATGAAATCCTGAGGAGGATCTTGGGACCAATAAATGATTGTGGGGTATGTTGAATACGATGTAACGATGAAATCTGCAATTTGTACTCAGACCCAGATATTGTAAATGTTATTGAAATTGCTAAACTAAGATGGGCGGGCCATATAATGGAGGAGGAGAATTCCACTGGAAACCTTACACTACTGAGACCAGATGTAGGAAGAAGAGGAAGACCGAAGCTGAGGTGGAAGGATGGAATAGAGCAGGACCTCCGAAAGGTCGAGGTCCGGGAATGAAGACGGACGGCGTTGAACAGGGGTGCATGGAACAGTGTCTTGACAGCAGCCAGGGCCCATATAGTCCGTAGAGCTAGAAGAAGAAGAATATGTGGAAGGACCTTCTAGGTTTTTCTCGACATGGATTTTATGTATGTTTACGTATGTACTTATGTGTGTATATTAACCTACCATTCATGTTGGAAATAGACCACCTTGGCCTGCAGGGTCTTCCTTTAAAGTACATATATTGTTTCAGTGTTGAATTATTCATCAAGTTCCATTCTTTAATCTTGTAAGGCTACTCTCTTCAAACATTGAAAATTCTATTCATATGATGTAAATGTGTGGGAATGCATAATTCAAAACCATAGTTGAATAACTATTGTGAAGCAGATGTCAAACTCAACAGAGGGCATACGACAAACAAGTGACTGTGACGGACATATTAGCTGACAGGTTTCCTGTTCGACTCTCGTGTCTCAAGAATTATCACGACGATCTCACAGAAACAATTCAATACGACTTTACTTCCTACTCGTGAGTCATAAGAATCGATTCATTCATCAAATTACTTTCATTTTTCTTTTCTCTCATTGAATGAAGGTCATTGTTTACATGTAAACGTTTCGTCACTTCCTTTACACATCAGATAATATACAGTCATATTATAGCTTTTCATTTGTTTAGCGAGTCAGTAGGACAATTTATGTTTAATTTTAGGAAGTGATATTTTGAGGTTATTTTAATTATATTATTTTTTAATCTAATCATCTTACCTCAATATTAATGTTGGTTTGTTCTTGAACATGTTTCAAAACAATTCTGTTTTATTGTCAGCTTGTCCAGACTGGTTTGATTTATGTTGCATTATGTTGCACACCCTGGATGTTGATGTCAGCTCCATCCTGTGGTTGGCCAAAGAACCTCCAAACAAGATCACGGTCCGACGGTTATTTGGCCAACCACAGGATGGAGCTGACATCAACATCCAGGGTGTGCAACATAATGCAAAATAAATCAAACCAGTCTGGACAAGCTGACGATAAAAGAGAACTGTTTTGAAACATGTTCAAGAACAAATCACCATTAATATTGAGGTAAGATGATTAGACTAAAAATAACATAATTAGGATAATTTATGTTTCTTAGAAGAAAGCCGTAATTAAAACTGCATATTTATTTATGTTACCTGATGGAGTTAAGGCCGTAAGGTCTTCTCTTTCACTTCAGCAGGGTTAGATTATACATATAACAACAATTATGAATCATCTATAACTTAATTAATAATACATTACACTGACCAACAAAAAATATTTTTTTTTCTTGTCGCAGAAAGAAAAATATGTGATTCTGATATTATTTTTTCTCCTGAATTCATATATGATATCGGTTTTTCTCCATTACGCAAGGTTTCCGAGAGACAGGAATTTGTAATTTCAAACGCTTCAATATTTTCTACATTCGTAATTACACAATATTCGAACATTCAGACTCACCTAGAAAGTAAAAAATGACGATTGTCTGCTATGTTTCGCCTGTGGAACATCCCTCTTGATGGTCCAACAATAATCGGCCAGCATATTAGGATTCCATTTGCCTTCATATATATTTTCCATAGCTAAAACCGTTGAGTTAGCTCATTTGGTTTTATTTTATAATGGACAAATGGACGAAAAAACGTTTATTAAAAAAATAATTATTTAAATCCATTAATTGAAATTGAAATAAAAAAACTGTAGATGATGGAGAAATTCCAAATACATATTTGAAAACACAATAACAAAACTGGTACTCATGAGACAAAAATCATGATGACCAGTGTAATAGACATAGGCTACATAATATATAGTTAAGTAGGAAAGAACAAAGAAATAATATTATTATTAATAATAATAATCTTCCTCTTTTCAAGGATTAAACCTTATTCGTTCGTTCCAGCTCCAAGTATCATAGCTACTGTCTCCATTTCTTTCGTGGGTGTCCCCCATCTCTTTTTCCTCCTCTCGGTTGATAGCTTAATATTTGAAGCTTGCCAGTAATTATAATTATAAAGTGACTGCGTTACGAGCGCAGCGCAGAACTCTACTGGTGATAAGGCTGCCATCTTACAGCTTCTAGGACTGCGGGAGTTGATTCGAGTCATTTAATAATAATAATAATAATAATAATAATAATAAAAGAGATAATGGAATTCTACGAAAACAGAAGTAAAGCGCCAGTGGATACTATGAAATGGATTGATGAAGTCAAAAAGGACTTAAAATTGGCAGGAATTACTAAAGAAGATATCCCAAACAGAGATATATTTAGAATTAAGGTGAATAAGTGGCAAGTTGACCAAGAGGACAAATCGAAGAAAAAAACTGGAACAACTTAGACAGATGATAGAAAACAAGCTCATAGCAAAATAATGAAAGAAATTTGGGCTCAAAGGAAACGCGTCTAAGTACTTTGCGTAGTCCTTCATGGGCTCATCCGCAATCAAAAAAAAAATAACCTCCAATTTGATTAAGTAATTGGCTTGGTAAAGAAAGTGTAAAATATAAAAGAATAAGAAAAGTATACCTAGAATAGGTTAAATATTATATTGTCTAAAGAAATATAATTATATGCGACATACCTAGAAGGCCATTGGCGTACCAGCTTGCTGCTGACCTTACACCCACATGTGTCAGTCGCAGAAGTGAGCGGCAATTCTCTCCAAATAGGGATGATATTATCAGATAATGTCCATATAAATAACCTTAGGTCGGAAAAGAAAGAAAGATACGAGACTTAAATTATATAAAACAATGGCTGTTCCTTTGTTGTTGTATGGAAGTGAAAATTGGATAATGAAATCAAGGGATAAAAGCAGGATACAGACTGCGGAAATGCTGTTTTTACATAATGTGAAAGGATGCACAAGAACGGATAGAATAAGGAATGAAACTATACGAGAAGAATTAAATATATATAAAATTGAAGATAAAATCAGCGAAAATAATAAGAAATGGACAGAACACTTAATGAGAATGAACAACGAAAGAATACCAAAAAGAACCTTCCTGTATAATCCCAGAGGAACAAGAGATGTTGGCCGACCACGTACAAGATGGACTCCACTTTTAACTTCGCCGGAACAGGCTGCATAGCCTAAACCTTGTAGTAGAAGAAGAAGAAGAAGCTTATCAGATATCAGTCATTCTCATAGTGGTATACATTGACTCTAATCTGCAAGGAGCCCATATCAATGCCACCGTGCCACTTGTGAATATTCGATCGGAGAACAAGTGACTGCTAGCGCCATGTTGGCCAATGCAATAACACATGTTCCCCCTAGAGCTAATTGCCAACATGTTTATTCATTTATATAAGGGGATTCCATCCAGGAGTCCACCCACATTAGTGGGCAAGTTAGGGCGAGAAAATGGGCAAGTTAGTGTTAGATTAGGTAAGTTAGTGTTAGTTTGGGCAAGTTAGAGTGAGAAAATGGGCGAGTTAATACATCAGATTAGTTTAGTGTTCATTTATTTTTAGCGGGTTTTTGTGATTAGTTGGCTACACTGTCTGAGCAACAACTAATGCACATTTTGCATTACAAATAGTTTTTCAGTGTAGGTGCGACATGTGGTCAGCTTGTCGGATCCCCCATCCGTTATAGATGGCTTTCTTAACCTGGAGCCGCTACATATTGTACCTACACAAATTCCTCACGTCCCATATTGACAGAAATTCCATGAGAAAATCTTCCCTCACGAAGACTTAATCCAGCGTACGTCCGTAGTTCTGCGTCAGGGCCTACAAATAGAGAACTTAAAATAACGGATAAAAACAATAAGTCACATTTCATTCTTAATTAATTACTGAAAACATTCCATACCATTAATTTCAAAACTGGTTTATGAGTAGAGAATAAAAACAACTTCAATTCACTTGTCAGAAATATTTTATCTGAGACACGCAGTTCCTTATGTCAAATTGTTTGTCTGCAACTCCTCTGTAATCTTGTAAATTTATTCTGTTTAATTAATTTACATTCTGAATAGTTATGCGTTAAAATACATCCCTAATGCGGGATGAAATAACATCATAGCCTTGAAGGCGTCGGCCACTTGACGTTCACCATAAAACAAATTGCATGTATTTTTTCTACTCGTGTTTACTCATGAATTCATTAAGTTCATTAAAAAATGTGTGTGTGTGAGGATGCGTAGGTATTTTTGGCACGTGCATGATGGATGCGGAAGCAAACTTGTTTACGCAATACATACAGTTACGTTACAAGGTCATATAGGCCAGATTCCTGTGCGTCATTGTCCATATCCATATCTTACAATTCATCTTATCGCTAGAATAGGGCAATTGCAATTTATTTAGCAAGATTTTTCGAGGGAACTGTCAACTATTGCATGCCGTAACCTACCTCTAAATTTCTCCCAGGGAAGCGTTGTGATGTACCAAGGCCATCGCTTTTAACTACAAGGCAATAAAATCCAGCGTCAAATCTCTCATTTAAACTACATGGAAGTAATACATCTGCTGACTTGGTGGACTGGATAACCCTCATAACCTGCCGTCCGCGTCGTGCCCCACTGCACTCCACATCACTCTATTTAAGCAGGGAATCCATATGCTTCGCACAAATGTGTTGCCATTGCTGGATTCTGGCTTCGACTTCTATGCAAGTGTAGAATGACATGTTTTTAACTGCAAGGTATTGGAATCTAGCGCCACATTTCTCATTTACAAGGAAGTAGGGTAATACATGTCATGACTTAGTGGTAAAATAATAATCATAAGTAATGCCACGAGTGATTTACAAATTTATCTAGAGTATTTGGAAATCAGGAGTGGCATTTGTTAGGACTACTTAACGAATAAAATTAAGCTGTTTGCTCACAAATCATTACTTAAATATAGCTATTTTAAAATATTAATATATTTAATGTAAACGGCGATGTTTGAAAACAAATGAGAAACGATTGGTACGCTTCATTTGCTTATTTTGTTCGTCACTGCAACCAGATCATATTATTTATTGCCAAAGGAACGCAATATTGTAAGAATGCTCTCTAGTGGAGAAAAAAAATGAAACACATCAAACCGTATATTAATTCATTTCTGATGTCCTATGATGTAAATATAACAATTATATTTTTCTGGGAAAAAATACATTTAAGAAAGTGCAAACAGTGGTTTCTTTTTTTTTGGTGGTATAATCAATTGCTCCAAATGTTTTTATATTAGCTCCCGCATGCGTTATGTGTTGACATTCATGCACTATATATACAATCGGGTAGCCGTGTTTCTTAGTGAGTCAGTCACTGCAAAATAATGCTATGACCTATTCAGAATGTTAAAAAAGGAGGTGCTTTCTTTATTATGATAAACTTTAGTTGGTAAATTCTAGGCGAAACACGACTGTGATTGGTTGTAAATAAAAAATCATTGTAATGTGATTGGTCATTGACTCCCATTTGGGGCATGAGTTAAATAGTCTCTGAAATTTTCAATTTTATTTCAATAAACAATTGTGGATATAGTATATAGGAGGAGATACAAAATACGTGTTTTGAGTTTTATATTCTGATGAACTTTAGTCATTGATTATATAAAATAAAGGTAACTGACATAACGTATAACGCTACTCTATTGTGTAAAAGTCTTAATTAAAATAAATAAAATTACTATTTACTTATACGTTTATTAATATTCTACAATATTTTGGGATACAGTCACTTGAAAATAGATTTGAAGGAAGTAAATTATACAGGGAATTATTGGAAAACATTAACTCAGAACAGGGATGCGTGGAGAAATTATGTCCGCGCGGATATGAACCGATAGTGCCAGTGAGTTAGGTAGTTGGGGACTTGAAAATAGTTAATATTCCGTGTATCATTTTGCGAAGACCTAGAAGACGTTGGGCTGATGCATTATGAAGTCGGAACGGGCAATTGCCTAATCCCTGGAGTGATGATGATGATCATTTTGCGAAGCGCGGAAGAAACTTTAATTTTCTTGTGTTATGTCAAAGCGGAATTCAGCCATTACGATTTTTTATGTTTTGATCGATTTTTGAAAATAATTTAGATGAATAAATTATTTTTGTATAATTCGAAATATAATTCATCATCAGCAACAACAAGGATTAAGGCCAATGGCCTGTTCCGATCTCATTATAGGTTGAATTGGTCCTTCCATCTCTTCAATGGTCTTCCCAACAATCTTCTCCCTTTTGGTTTATAATTGTACATTCTTCTTGGTATGCGCTGTTCATTCATTCGTAATACGTGCTGTAGATAAGCATTTTGATAGTATTGTATTCTTTCACAGAGATTAAATATATTAAGTTCTGTTCTTATATCTTCGTTTTTCTTTTTTATCGGTCCTTTTGTATCCTGCTATTGCTCTTAACGTCTTCATTTCTGCAGTCTCTATTTGTTTACTATCTGCTTTTGTTAATGTCCAGGTTTCTCATCCATAGATAAGAGATTGAACTGCGAATACTTTGTAAAATTTTAAAATAATTCTCTTTTCTAGTTTTATTCAATAAAGTACGTTTAATTGTGCCACATAGATAATTGAATCGTTGTATTTTAGTGTGTTTATCTAAATTTCTGTCATTACTTAAAGTTCTGAACTTGGTCTATAATTACATTGTTTATCACTATTTTTGTTCTTATTGGACATTCCTTTCAGAGCTAATATTTTTGTTTTAGATGTAGATATTCCTAAATTGTATTTTAGAGAGATATTATTTAAGGTATAAAGGAATTGTTGTAAAGCATTTTCTGATGCTGTCATTTTAATATATTTTAATCATTCTATAATAAAAATTACAAAGAATAACAGCTTGTTGGTTTTTTTTATTTAAACGAAGAAACGATTATGTCTGCAGTAACTATACGAGTTTTATTCTGAGTCACTATGTAATTTTGCAGCCCTATTTGTTGAATCCAGGCACGGAACAAAACAAAAGTGAATCAATCCACATAAAGGTCAAGGCAAGGTTAATATTCTAACATTTTCAAGGATAGTAGAAAAAAACCGATCGTCATTTATATTTACTCCCTCTTATACATTACGCCATACTTATTGTTCTTATTTTTCACAGTAATGACAGTAATAACACGTAATAACGAAAGAACAAAAACTAGTGTTCATCCGCGTTCTCATATTACTTGCTGGTTTCAAAATACTGCAGCTCTGAATTCTGTCACGAAACCTGCGTGGAAAGTTACCAAAATACCTCTAGGCCGTAACAAATTGAAAACTAGTTTATTTACAGACTCTTCAATACTATAATAACACGATATTTTGGTCTTGCTATTTGAAAACACTGAATCGTGGACGAGCGGTCTAAGGGTTCGTGCATGTTGGATGAACGATAAACAATAAACGAACCAGCCCATACTCGCTATTACCGTATGTCATGAATAGAGCTAGGATTTTTATGTACTAAAAGGTAAGATTGCAACGTAGTATAATGAGAAGTTAGAGTAACGACTGTCTTTTGATTTGATTTCACGTATAAACAGTTGAATACTATTATGAGAAATAAGACTTCTGCCTGTCTTTTGTCTTGGTTTCACACACAAACAGTTGAATAATATATACGCTCTTTATTACAAACTATATTTTATTACATAATAAATCCATCCATAGTAATTCTACCCGAAGGCAGGTCCTTCATTGCAATCGTAGCATTTTCATGCTATGCTTGCAGCTTTACTAGGGAATTGTAGGTGTGGTAGCTTCCCAAACCGGTGAAGGATGGTGATGATATAACGATAAGGATGAAGATGATGGCCATATGATATCGGGGACCGTTTGGGCCTTAAAGTTTTCCTGACATTTCTCTTACAGGTGAGGAAAAACCCCGATAAAAACCTCATCCAGAAAAACTGCCCCGACTGGGGATCGAACCCGGGCCCGCTGCGTAACAAGGCAGCACGCTACCTCGAGACCACAGCGGTGGACACATAATAAATAATAGTTTAAAAATACTAAAACAACACGCTATATTAGAGAACCGAACTTAAAAATGAAACATAATTTTAATTTCAAACACGCTTGGGATAAAATTAAAGTGGTCAACAAAAGAATCATCTCAAACACATCTAGAATAAAACTAGAGTTATCTACAAAAAAATAATTTTACCATCAATAGCGTGGGGTGCTTTTTATGGGTTTTACGTTTTCTATTTAGGGTCAATTTCACCAACAGAGGTATGTGTATTACGCCAGTTTAAGCTACGCATTATAAACGGGGAAAACTGGCGTAATAGAGTTACCTCTGTTGGCGAAACCGACCCTTAGAGACTTTACTTTTACCAATATCTGTTTATTATCAAATATATTAATTGATATAGAGCACCACACGCTTTTGATAGAAACATTATTTTTTTGTAGATAACTTTAGTTTTATTATAGATGTGTTGGAGATGATTTTTTTGTTGACCACTTTAATTTTATCTCAAGCGTGTTGGAAATCAAAATTATTTTTCATTTGGTAGTTAGGTTTTCTAATAAAGCATTTTGTTTTAGTTTTTTTAACTAATATTTATTTTTTTATATTTTAGTTTGGTTTTCAAAAAATGTAAATAACTTTAAATTCGATACTATTGTAGTGTGAGCTAAAAGTAATACTCTTCTAAAAAAATCCTCCGGGCCGGATTTGAACCAGCGACCTATGGTTTACTGAAATTATATACCACTACAGTCCACCGCTCTACCAATTGAGTTACCAGAGGATATAATATTAATTTCTTACCAACGATGGACTAAAAAGTCGATAAGTCCGCAACCTATTATATATTATTTATGAAATTATTGTATTGTCATTCGTCCTTTACAAGTATACAAGGTTTCAAGTCGATCCAATATTTTCAAGTGGGTGAAAATCATGTTGAAAGATTCCGTTACATAGACTATTTAACTCATGCCCCAAATGGGAGTCAATGACCAATCACGTTTCAATGATTCCTGTTTTACAACCAATCAGAGTCGTGTTTCACCAAATATTTATCAGTGTTATAATTACCATATTAAAGAAAGCTCCTCCTTACAATATTGCGTTCCTTTGGCAATAAATAGTATGATCTGGTTGCAGTGATAAACAAATGAAGCAGTAGAAGCGTACCTATCGTTTCTCATTTGTTTTCAAACATCGCCGTTTACATTAAATATATAAATATTTTAAAATAACTATAGTTAAATATGATTTGTGAGTAAACAGCTTAATTTTATTCATTAAATAGTCCTAACAAATGCCACTCTTGATTTCCAAATTCTCTAGATAAATTCACTCCTCACTTCGTGAGTCGTGAATTTATCGATAATTTGGAAATCACTCGTGGCATTACTTATGATAATTACAGGTCAAGCTAATATAACGAGTGTAAAAATCCTAGCCCTAGTCAAGCTGTTTGTTCATGTTGGAGCGACCGAGAAAAAGCCGAGGAAGTTAATGGGTGTAGTAGGATAGAGAGCATTTTTTGGTTCAAATTCTTCTCACTAGAGGGTATTTATATTTGTATTTTGCGTGATATTACCAACAGCATAGATATTTGTTGTACTACTACTTACATAAGTACAGGGTTGGGCATAAGTACCTGATGGTTTAAAAATAATGTTAACACCATTAGGTTGGTAGGAGATATATTTTAATCATACTGAAATATACAACAATTCAAAGAATTTGATATGACATGGTTCAGTAGCGCCTTTTAACACCATTAGGTTGGTAGGAGATATATTTTAATCATACTGAAATATACAACAATTCAAAGAATTTGATATGACATGGTTCAGTAGCGCCTTTTAACACCATTAGGTTGGTAGGAGATATATTTTAATCATACTGAAATATACAACAATTCAAAGAATTTGATATGACATGGTTCAGTAGCGCCTTTTAACACCATTAGGTTGGTAGGAGATATATTTTAATCATACTGAAATATACAACAATTCAAAGAATTTGATATGACATGGTTCAGTAGCGCCTTGTTAACACACCCTTTAAGATAAAAAAAACTCAGGAAATGCATGTTATTATAAATTACAGGAACTTAACTCTTCTAAAAAGTTGAACTAAAAATACACCGTGTTCCAAAATGATGGACGAGGGTTCAAATAGTTTGTAATAGCTTTACAAACGGAATTGGAAGCGTGATTATTTGCTATAATGAAAGTAAAGCTGCAAAAGTTTCATATTCTGTTTGCAGTAATTTGTTTCTTATCATTACGTCACAGCGTTAAATTTATGAAAATGGCGACTCGTGTACAAAAGTAATTGTGTGTGTTGCAATTTGCAAGGCCTGGTTCCTTTGTTGCAGTGCAGCGAGCTTTCCGACGCCACTTTGGAATTGATGCCCCGGCAGTTAAGAATATCCGTCGAGGGTATAGACATCTAGACATATAGGCACATCCGTCAACCCCTTGGGATACCTTGGTCGTCATGACCATACTCCCAAGTCCTAGTTCTAGTCCTCCCTATCCTATGTTCACGTCCACGTTCAAGTTCACGGTCCTTAAACCAACACCCCAGGGAGAGGGTGTTGGAGTTTGCAGTTCTTGGGAATTGCTGAGCTACATAGTACATCAGGTCGCTCATTCCTGACGACCCCACAGTTGGTCCACGGGCTCCATGAGCCTAGCCGGGAGGACTGCTGTCGCAGATCCACCGACTATTCCCCTGTTCTGCCTCCAGGGACGTGTCCTGCAGCCGTTGTGAGACCGGCTAGGGCTACAAGCCCAACAGTGTGGGACTTTTAGTACATCCAGGTGCTCATCTCCTGGCGACCCCACAGTTTGTCGACGGGCCCGTAGGCCGAGCCAGGAACCAGTACAGTAGGGTATAGACAGAAAGAACTGGATGTATCTGTAAAAGGAAAAGTCCAGGACGTTCACGAACACGATAATATTCCCCGACGGACGATAGATAGGACGCGCCGGTCCGGATGACATGCTCTATTCCCGATGGCCTCCACGGTCTCCCGATCTCACACCTTGTGATTGTTTCCTGTGGAGGTATGTGAAGGACCATGTGTACGTACCACCACTTCCGGTCGACCTTCCAGACTTGAGAAGAAGGATTGTTGCTGCTGTTGAATCCATTGCTCTAAATATGCTGACCAAGGTTTGGGAGGAATTCGACTATCAGCTAGATGTGTGCGTTGTGACGAAAGATGCTCACATCGAACACTTATAAAGTATGTTACGAACACTCGAAGAATTTCTCTTTAATCCCATGTAAGTTTTGTTCTTTTATATATATATATATATATATATCATGTAAGGGAAATTAAACAACTTTGAAAACCCGTCCGTCACTTTGGAACACGATGTATATAAAACAGTTATTCATTCGGCTATTAAATGTGACTGAGAAACATGTTTCCTTACTCTAAGGGAGGGGGATTGATTACGAGTATTACAACCTCACTATGATGGTTGTCCGTTTATATAAAAGCGGGTGCCGCGCGACAATGCTTGACAATGATTAACATGCGGAATTATTATAGTGGCAGTAGTCGGCATCCTTGTATTTAATTATATATAACAGCTGCGGGGAAACAAATCGAGCCGCTAGACAACCATCATAGTGAGGCGCTAACACTGGTCAACATGATTTTTGTCTCATGAGTACCAATAGTTATACTTAATGCAGTTTTTTATCTTGTTTTCAAATATGTATTCTGAATTTCTCCATCACCCACAGTATTTTTATTTCAATTTCAATTAATGAATTTAAATAATTATTTTTTAATAAACTTTTTTCGTTCATTTGTCCATTGTAAAATAAAGCCAAATGAGCTAACTCAAATGGTTTCAGCTATGGAAAAGATATCAAGGCAAATGCAATCCTAATATGCTGGCCAATTATTGTTGGACCATCTAGAGGGAGTCCACTACTGTGGTCTCGAGGTAGCGTGCTGTCTTGTCACGCAGTGGGCCCGGGTTCGATCCCCGGTCGGAGCAGTTTTTCTGGGTGAGGTTTTTATCGGGATTTTTCTCACTTGTAAGACAAATGTCAGTAAAACTTTAAGGCCCAAACGGTCCCCGAAATGATATGGCCATCATCATCATAATCCTTATCATCATCATCCTTCACCGGTGTGGAAAGCAACGGGAAGCTACCACACCTTCAATTCCCCTAGTAAACTGCTAGCATAGCATGAAAATGCTATGATTGCAGTGAAGGACCTACCTTCGGGCAGAATTACTATGGATGGATCAAGAGGGATGCTCCACAGGCGAAATATAGCAGAAAATCGTTATTTTTTACTTTCTAGGTGAGTCCGAATGTTCGAATATTGTGTAGTTACGAACGTAGAAAATGCTAAGTGTTTGAAATTATAAATTCCTGTCTCTCGGAAACCTTGCGTGAATGAGAAAACCCGATAGGCCTATCATATTTGAATTCAGGAGAAAAAAAAACACTATCAGAATCACATATTTTTCTTTCTGAGACAAAAAAAAAGTTTATTTTTTGTTGCTCAGTGTAATATTTGAGAATAAAGTTCTTAGCATTGCGAACGAAAGAAAGATGAAAAGACGGAGAGCTACATGATGTTTATGGGAAATCGTATGAACGAATATTAAGAACAGTTAAGTTTCTTAGACTTAACTGCGATGGGCAGAACATGTGGCAGGAGTGAGGAGCGACGGATGGAGATTTTTTGTAAGAAAATCTGAAGGAAAGCGCTCGGTAGGTAGGCCAAAAATGATGTGGGAGAATAATATTAATCATGATTTGAGGGAGATTAATTACACTGGTCAACATGATTTTTGTCTCATGAGTACCAATAGTTGTACTTAATGCAGTTTTTTTATCGTGGTTTCAGATATGTATTTGGAATTTCTCTTTCACCCACAGCTTTTTTTATTTCAATTTCAATTAATGGATTCAAATAATTATTTTCTGCTTAACAAACATTAAAGGGATTACGTCAAAATCAAAACATACAGTGGTGTGATGATCTTGAAGAGAATTTTCGGGCTGTAGGCCGTGGTCGTGAGGCTTGTAGTCCCCGACATTTCGCCAGAGACTGCGTCTGGCATCCTCAAGGGTTGTCATGACACTGGCAATTGCCAGACGCAGTCTCTGGCGAAACGTCGGGGAACTACAAGCCTCACGACCACGGCCTGCAGCCCGAAAATCCTCTTCAAGATCATCATAGCAACTCCGGCCGTGAAAGTCTACGTGAAAGATAGTGTATCCTATCTTGCAATCTGCAATGAGACCAGTTCCACACTGCGAAGAATTGCTCATACCAAAGCCTCCAGAACATGCGACATTAGATGAAGAGAGCTCAGATTCTGATGGAAGTAAGGAAGAAGAAGAAACAGATTTTGGTGATACAACTTTTGAACAAAGCTGTTCATCGGAGCCTCATTTATTGACCCAAGAAGATCTTAACGATCTCATATGATATTTAAAGTTATTCAAAAACCAGTCTGAAATGATTGGTTCCCGCCTAAAAGGATGGAATCTCTCGGAAACCTTGCGTGATGGAGAAAACCCGATATCATATTTGAATTCGGAGAAAAATACTATCAGAATCACATATTTCTCTTTCTGAGACAAAAAAAAAGTTTCTTTTTTGTTGCTCAGTGTTACACAGGGGATGGCTGGAAAGCATTTGCTCAAGTTTGGAATGTCCGCGTGGCCTCCGAGTTTGATAGTGGCAGTGAATTAGTTTAATGTGCTAATTGAGAGAGGTTTATTTGCAGGATTTTCGGCCTCTGACTGCAATGGCTGTTATAAAAGGTGAGGGTGGTGATGCGGATGGCGGAGGCTGCATGGGGGAGATAGTATTCACACAACCTAACCCCGGGGCTCCAGTTCTCATCATGGGCAACGTGACGGGGTTGTCTGCGGGGATGCATGGTTTTCATATCCACCTCGCTGGAGACTTGCGGCAAGGCTGTGAATCAACGGGCCCTCACTTCAATCCTTATGGGGTAAGTACACAGTGTTAACACCGAGATGAGAACCTTCAGTAATGATCCTTTGAACATTTATTTTATTGAAGGTTCAAGAAAATGGTAAAAATAGTATTTGAAATGTAATTTAATATAGAAGTATGTTAGTTGCAAGGACAAAACAAACCCATCTCTCTCCCTCTCTCTCCCTCTCTCTCTCTCTCTCTCTCTCTCTCTCTCTCTCTATATATATATATATATATATATATACATATTTAGATGTTATAGGTATATTTTTGACATTTTGCAGTGAAGGCAAATATGATATGAAAAGAAAAATGAATGCATTAGTCGGGATTTGAACCCGAGTCTCTACACTCTGTACGTTTAGCGCTCTAACGACCTGAGCTACCCAAGTACCCCAACACAAACATACATTTTTCTTATATATGTAGTATTCTCAATTCACACAAGAGGAAGCGGAAAATCGTTCCGACTGACATCTTGATGAAGGAATCTGGTGCACAATCTAGCAATTAAAAATTAGACACCACCATGGTTGAGTGGAAGAGAAGGCCTTATGGCCTTAACTCTGCCAGCTAAAATAAATCATTATTATTATTATTATCTCTCCTGGCCCCGAAATTGAAGATTTTCCTTCATCATCATCCGGTATCATGGCAGCTACCGCCGTCTTCCGGAAAACAAACGCCATTCCTCTCTGTCCATCCATTGATTTTCCTCCAATCCTCTGATATTCATAGCTGTTTGTCCCCTTCTATCCAAGTTTTTTTCGGTCTTCCTCTCTTCCTCCTTTCTATTGGGATCCATTCCATAACAATTTTAGGCAATCTTTGCTCTGCATTCTTTTGACATGACCATACCACGGTAATATTTTCTTTTCTATAATGTCTATGATGTCCGGCTCCTCTTGTACACCCATAATTTCCCTTATTTCTTTATTTCGTATTCTATCCATTCTAGATTTTCCAGCTGATCTTCTTTTTTACTCTCATTTCGTTTACACTGTTTTCCTTCTTGTTTCACCTTTTTCGATAACTTTCTGTTATTCTCACACATAGACACAAGGACAAGACACACACCCAGACCCAAAGTGGAGATTAAAATTCCCCTACCCCACCGGGAATCGAACCCGGGTCGCCGGAGTGGGAGGTAGGGACTCTACCGCCTACGCCACGGCGACGGACTCTTAAAACATCCATTTCTGTACTTAAAATTCTTTTCATTTCCCTGGTAGGAATTTGCCAGACTTCAGCACCATATGTTAAAATGCTCTGAATTATGGTTTGATATATTTGTAATTTTCTACTTTTTTGTAATATTTTTGCTCCATCAAACAGAGTTTAAAGCATTTATTGCTTGTTTTGTTTGCTATTAAAATAACTGAACAATAAAAAATGTAAACCCCGCCGGGTATCCAACCCGGGCTCGCTAGTCAGGCATGGTACCACCTGAGCCAGCATGGTGGACTTTAATTCAATAGTAAAATCAAGGCTCATTTTCCAGTTAATTTCCAACAAGGTGATCTCAGAAATAAGCATTATAAACTTGCAAGATCATAATTTAACTTGGTTTGACCAGCTCACGGGTCAATGGCCAGCGTTACTAACGACAGTTCGGGTTCGATTCCAGGTCACACTACGATTTTTTCCATAAATACAATTATTCTTGTGGTTTCCCCTGGTCTGTAATTTAGGTTAAGTTTAGGTTAAGTATGCCCCGCGCTGTAGCCGAGTGGTTAAGGCAAGAAGCCTTGGCGCAGAGCTACAGGACTTGCGCTGGTTCGAGTCCCATGGGTGAAGAAATTTTATCATGGAATTTCGGCCAGTATGGGACCGGTGCCCCCACATCATCGTGAGACATTTGGGTAGCTACAATAATAATTAGTAACTCCAGGTTAAGAAGACCAGCTACAACGGCGGGGGGAACCGAGATGCTGACCACATATCACTCCTACACTGGCTCGATGATCGTCTACTTTTGTGTTTAACACACGTGGAGGTGATACCAGCATCCGGCTGGTTGGCCAAGGGCTTTCTAGGCCTGTCGAGCTTGGAGTTTTTTTTAGGTTAAGGACTCTCCTGGCGCTTCATTATAATTTATCACCCATCATATCGTCGGGGTAACGTAACTTCGCCTTCCAGATTCCCCGACCTAAGAAATTGATTACAATTCCACCAATGCCAGGAGAGAAAGCCAGGAATATCACAAAAGACAACCTGGTGGCTTTGGACAAAACAAAGTATTCAGCCTGGCGGTGGATACGTTTTGCTTAAATAAGCTACAAAACTCTTTTAATTTTTTTTTATTTAATACACAAGTGATCTTTTTGGTGATAAAATATTAAAATATATATGCAGTCAATATGCCCATTTCACCAATTAATGTTTTAAAATGGGCATATTGACTGCATATATATTTTAATCTTTTAATTTTGTTAAGGAAAACACGGAAATCCGCATATGAACTCCTACTCGGAATCAGATGCCAAAACGCAACATAAGCAAGCAGTATAAATTGTAATTGGGCAATTTTCCAAATCTAAAAGCGTGCCATTAATTAATTAACTCACGGTAATTACTGTTCTAAGTTAGTCAAGGTCGGTGAGGGTATATATGTATTGTATAGGTCTTTCTACAATTTCATATGTATAAGTTATAATTATAATACATTTTGTTATGGTTCCAGACATTTCATCTAGAATCTATCCAAAGGACAAAACAACAAGAGGGTCTTGAAAGGTTCCAAAATAGGAAAGGAAAATCATTATTCAATTTTTTTACTCGTTTTCCTTTATTCTCTGACTTTTGTAGAATCGCTGTTTGTGAGACATAAAAAATGTATCCGGAATTTCCTAGTTTCTATACTATTCCCACCTCCCTCGATTGTCTTTTCGTTATACTAATAACTAACTAACTCACTGACACAATCGAACCCATAGGTTCATGGCCGCACGAACATAAGCTCTCCATACATCCCTATCCTAAGCAAATGTTTTCCAATCATCCCCTGTATAATCTACTTCCCTCAAATCATAGTTAATGTTATTCTCCCACCCCATTCTTTGTCTACCAACTGGGCGTTTTCCCTCTGGTTTTCATACAAGAAGCTTCCATTGCACGTCTTTCATTTCCCATTCGTGCTATACTGCTATATATATATATATATATATATATATATTCTTTTTGTTCAATTCCACCACGTTGTCATTAGTTCATATTTATATACCCAAAATAACACTGAGCAACAAAAAATAAACTTTTTTTTTGTCTCAGAAAGAAAAAAATATGTGATTCTGATAGTATTTTTTCTCCTGAATTCAAATATGATATCGTTTTTTTCTCCGTCACGCAAGGTTTTCGAGAGAGAGGAATTTATAATATCAAACACTTTAATAATATTCTACATTCGTAACTACACAATATTCGAACATTCGGACTCACCTAGAAAGTAATAAATGACGATTTTCTGTTATATTTCGCCTGTGGAGCATCCCTCTTGATGGTCCAACAATAATCGGCCAGCATATTAGGATCCCATTTGCCTTGATAAATACCTTTTCCATAGCTGAAATCTCCTGAGTGAGCTCATTTGGTTTTAGTTTACAATGGACAAATGGACTAAAAAAACATTTAGCCTATTAAAAAATAATTATTTAAATCCATTCATTGAAATTGAAATAAAAAAAATTGTGGGTGATGGAGAAATTCCGAATACATATTTGAAAACACAATAAAAAAACTGCATTAAGTACAACTATTGGTACTCATGAGACAAAAATCATGTTGACCTGTGTAATCAGATTGACTTCTTTCATTCACTGTGCTAAAGACAAAACCAATTGGTACTTTTATAATACGATGTTAGAGAGCGCTCTTAGCTGAATTGCTAGTGCCATCTCTACGCCATAATAATAACTATTGGAAGATATATACTTGGAGGTAAATTTGAATATATAACTTACGCTTTTGCATTGCATCATTTTGATTCCAAAAGTAACTTGTTTTTATGCATAATGTACGTTCTTTCTCAGTACAAATGTACAATTAAGTGTAATTGTATGCAAATATATGCATATCTATTTCATGTAAACATGACCAATAGTTAAGATTCTGCTCTCTTTTAGTTATGTTTCACTTCACTAAATTTATAACAGATAGTTGTCCTGAGTTTTTATGGTTCCCTAATATTATACAGGATTTTCGATGGAACCAGAACTTTAAAAAAGAAATATATATATAATACAAGAAAGTTGCCAAGATGTATTATTATTTTTTTATTTAGGAATATTCCACAATACAGTGTTTCTCCTTCAACCCAAAGTGATTTGTCGCCAGAGGTTCCTGTCTAAAGCATCTTCTCTAGACCTGCCTCTTCCACTTCTTCCATTAGCTTTCCAATTGAGGATCTTCTTTGGTATTCTCTCTTCTTCCATTCTTATGAAGTGTCCATACCATTTCAAATGTTTTTCTTCTATTTTTCCTAACATGTTTTTTTTTTCAACTTGCATAATTTCCCTTATAGAGCTGTTTCTTACCTTATCCCTTCTTCAAATTCATGTCGATTGCTTCCAAAAATCTGTTTCTACTGCTAACAGCGTGTTGGCTTGTTTTCTACTTACTGTCAAGATTTCGGACCTATAAATTTATTAATTTTTATAATTAATTGTTTTACTATTCAGACTTGACAAAATTACAATTATGATTTAAAAAGCTTGGTATAAAAAAGTGCAACCATCAATTTATGGGAATGTGATTTTAAGGTGTTAAAATAATTGGAATTCAATGTTTTATAGGCCTATATATATTTTTTTCATGCTATACTTGCAGCTTTACTAGGGAATTGTAGGTGTGGTAGCTTCCCGTTGCTTACCACACCGGTGAATGATGATGATGATGATGGCCATATGATATCGGGGACCGTTTGGGTCTTAAAGTTTTCCTGACATTTGTCTTACAGGTGAGGAAAAACCCCGATAAAAACCTCACCCAGAAAAACTGCCCCGACCGGGATTGAACTCGGGCCCGCTGCGTGACAAGGCAGCACGCTACCCCGAGACCACAGCGGTGGACACATATGTATATATATATATATATATATATATATATATATATATATATATAATGTGGGGGCAGAGGCTAATTAAAATTTGCGGATCTTTGATCTGGTCAAAAATCCTGATATTTAACCTCTGGGGTGAAGTCCGGAGAGTCTAACTTAGCCAAATCCGCTCTCCTCACCTCCAAGATGGGGCCCCTCGGGACCTTCTTAAGATCTTTTAAGATTTTTAAGATGCAAAAAAGAGAGTGTGGGATCTGGAAAGAAAAGGGAAGCTATCACGCCTATATATATCCCTAGTAAAACTAAAACTGGGTAAAGTAAAAAATAAAGATGTGCTAGACAGAGTGAGTGAAGTAAGAACAATGCTGGAACTCATAAAGAAGAGGAAAATAAATTGGATTGGCCACTGGCTAAGAAGAAACTGGCTGCTGACGGATGCCCTAGAAGGAATGGTCAACGGAAAGAAAGTTAGAGGCAGAAAAA
The DNA here is from genome assembly GCA_030220185.1 of Diploptera punctata. NCBI lineage: Eukaryota > Metazoa > Arthropoda > Insecta > Blattodea > Blaberidae > Diploptera > Diploptera punctata. Next base: position 31,326 of record JASPKZ010003057.1, read on the forward strand.
TATAATGTTAAAATTATTAAATAATATTAAACTATTAAAATAAATGGTTTGTATGCGGATAAAAAAAGGAAAGCTGGATTAAGGAAAGAGTAGAGAATGCTGAGTTTGCAGTGAAAGATCTGCTCTTGGGCAGAACACTATGAATGAATGAATTGAATGAATGCATGAATATATATATATATATATGCCTAATGTTTCACAATGTATAGGTAAATTGTTGGCACACTATTAAATCCATTATACATGAGATTGGCTACAAGATGGCGTTCCTTTATGAAACAATGTTGCAGAATTATTGGTCACACCCTTGCTCAAGAGAGGTCTACGGTTTAATCAGTTAATTTAAAAAGCCCATAACTCCGAAATTTATATTTTTAATGCAGAACAAGAAGACAAATCTGATTCCAATTGGAGAGAACATATACAATTGTAGGAAAACCAGAGAGAAAACGCTAGTAGACAGTCTAACAATATGGTGGGAGAATAAATTAATGTTATGAATACATAGAGTATTTTACATAGATATTTAATTATTTCATAGATTATTTTAATTATTCAAATAAAACAGTTGTTAAAATAAAGCACTTAGACCCTATTATATTTGAGGACAGAGTTTTGATTATGGCAGGACAAAGATTGCAAGGCTAACTGTAAAATATCTGCATTTAGACTTAAAGAATGTTAGTACAGTTAGTGGAGATGTAGGTCAAAGTTTAGTATTTAACCCTGGAAAAATAGGGGACTCGGGTCTGTCTATGAAAACAAGAGTAGCTGATGGGTAAGTCTACCTACCATTTGTCTTAATTAATTCGCTAGGAACAGTTAGAAATACAGTCAAGTATCTTAAATATTTTAATACTGTTTTTTTTCAAAGCGTAGGAGTTATTAGATAATTTTTAAAATGTAGATTAGGGTAGATTTATAAATCCCACATCTCCCTCTCTCAAACCCCAGAAAGTTAGAATGTAGGTTTTCTTAATATAAGCTTAGATTAGTTATTTAGGGCTAGAATACTTAGGGATTGTAAACATTATACTCTAGAAATAAAATAGTTAAAATTAAGAATCCATTTATTTATGTTCAAAAACACGTATCCTTTATAACCAATACATCCACATACTAACGCTCGGCTAGAACCTCGTGCTACCAAAATTTCCAAGTCCCGAAGGTCCTTTAAACCCTAAGAAAACCAGCATTCGTAACAATTAATCACGATTTGAGGAAAGTAAATTATACGGAGGATGATTGGAAAACATTACCTCAGGATAGGGATGTATGGAGAGCATATCCACGCGGCCATAAACCTACGTGTTCGATAGTGCCATTGAGTTAGTTAGTAGATATAATTCGTAATTAATCAAAATATTTATTAGAGGACATTTATGGTATAATTTGATACAAAAAGGGAAAGGAGAGGCATATCGTAGAGATCAATACGGCTAACATCCCTACAGCTGCTGGTAATAACATGTAATTGCTGGAGCCAAGCCCTAACTAACAACGTTGCCACACCCCTTCAAACTAACGCAATTAGTGCACACGTAATTTTGCTCTTTTACTTTGTGCTGTACATGTATGAAACGTCATAAATAAATATAACCCCTTCTAGAGGCCGCTCCAAAGCCCTTAGATAGTGAAGTTTCCCAATTATCGTATCTGATGCGACGGGCAGAGATTAAAGCGAAACCTCGATAAATAATTATCATAAGTAATGCCACGAGTGATTTCCAAATTATCGATAAATTCACGATCCATGAAGTGAGGAGTGAATTTATCTAGAGAATTTGGAAATCAAGAGTGGCATTTGTTAGGACTATTTAACGAATAAAATTAGGCTCTTTACTAAAAAATAATTATTTGAATATGGTTACCGGTGTTTTAAAATATGTATATAGTTAATGTAAACGGCGATGTTTGAAAACAAATTCGAAATGTGAGATTATGTACATTCACTGCAACTCGATCATATTATTTATTGCCAAATAGGATCGCAATATTGTAAGAATGCACTCTAGTGGAGAAATAATGAAACACATCAAACTATTATAATCAACATTATAGGTTAATCATTTATATTTTGAATAAACAACTCAGTAAAATCACTGAATCTATTCATTATTTACTATATTCAATGTATTTGATGGAGGAAAATAATGGTCTAACCTGTTCAGAATATTAAAAAAGGAGGAGCTTTCTTTATCACAAAAGCAGGAACTGATAAAGAGAAATCGATAAAGAGCGAGGTGAAACACGACTGTCATTGGTATAAAACAGAATTCATTGAAACGTGATTGGTCATTGACTACCATTGCGACAGCAGTTAAATAGTCTGATACAACGTATTATAGCTAGAGCCAGTCTTGCTACTTATCACGCAGCGGGCCAGGGTTCGATCCCTGGTTGGGACATGTTTCCTGGGTGATGGTTTTTTTCGGGTTTTTTCTCACCTGTAAGACAAATTTCAGGAAACTTTAAGGCCCAAACGGTCCCCGAACATCATTTGGCATCATTATCGTCATTAACATATTCGTTAAGTTCAGCATTAAGGCCTCTCCTGGTACACCATTACCATCATCAGCACCACCTATCATATATCATCGGGGCAAAGTAACTCCGCCTTCCAGGCACCCCAACCTAGAACTGGATTACAATGACGTCATGCCCCAGGAGATAATTAACCTGAAAATATCGGATTGGCGCAACAGGGGTTTGCGGGATTGAACAAAATAAATAGTCAGCAGTTTTATACACTAACAGTCTTACTAATAATAATTATTTGTAAGAGGGCGAATACTTTAAAAAAATATGTACTCTGTATATAGGGTGTATAAATGTTTCAAAATTCTCTGCAAAAATCGAATGTATATTTAAAAAAAATTAAAACAAAAACAATGGAAAAGGTTTATTCTACTATACAAATTAATATCGGAACCCAAAATTTAAAAATATTTATTTAGGCCTATTTATTTTGTCTGCGTTAATATTTCGAAAAGACTGTCCTAAAATCTAAAAAGAATCTAAACACATACATGGGAGAACACGTAACCTACTTGAAAATATAATATAGGAATCTAATTTATTTAAATATTTATATTATGTATGTTAAATATAGTAATGGCATTTATTGGTAAATATGGAATTAGATCAAAAATTGTACTGGATAAAAAAATAATAGAACAAATATCACATTTCCAATATTTAGGATGTTATATAACTTATGGAGAAAATAAAGATATAGAAAATGAAGTAAATAAATTCCAGGCTATTTGTGGAACCATAAAAAGAACCTTAGGTCGGAAAACAAGGAAAGATACGAAACTTAAATTATATAAAACAATGGCTGTTCCTTTGTTGTTGTATGGAAGTGAAAATTGGATAATGAAATCAAGGGATAAAAGCAGGATACAGACTGCGGAAATGCTGTTTTTACGTAATGTGAAAGGATGCACAAGAGCGGATAGAGTAAGGAATGAAACTATACGAGAAGAATTAAATATATATAAAATTGAAAATAAAATCAGCGAAAATAATAAGAAATGGACAGAACACTTAATGAGAATGAACAACGAAAGAATACCAAAAAGAACCTTCCTGTATATTCGCAGAGGAACAAGAGATGTTGGCCGACCACGTAGAAGATGGACTCCACTTTTAACTTCGCCGGAACAGGCTGCATAGTCTAAACCTTGTAGTAGAAGAAGAAGAAGAAGAAGAAATATAGAGCCAGTCCAATAGTAAGTTACAAGAAAATATATCGGAAACTAAAATTTGTGTGTGTGTATATATCCACCGCTGTGGTCTCGAGTAGCGTGCTGCCTTGTTACGCAGCGGGCCCGGGTTCGATCCCCGGTCGGGGCAGTTTTTCTGGGTAAGGTTTTTATCGGGGTTTTTCCTCACCTGTAAGACAAATGTCAGAAAAAACTTTAAGGCCCAAACGGTTCCCGAAATCATATGGCCATCATCGTCATCATCCTTCACCGGTGTGGAAAGCAACGGGAAGCTACCACACCTACAATTCCCTAGTAAAGCTGAAAATCATAGCATGCCCTCGAGGAGAATTACTATGGATATATATATATATATATATATATATACTCTATGTAAGGATGGTCCTTATTTAGAAGGGTGGAATTAATGTCATCTGATTTTAACGCACACCCTCTATATTTTTTTTCCTTTTCACCCTATTGATAGTATATCAAATTTCATTACAATAAATTACATTAATCTGTGCCGCACTGGAACTGAATTTATAAATATAAAAATATACTTAGATCAAGATTATTTTTTATTTATTTTTCTATTCTCGTAAACAAGATAAATAAATCGATAAATATCTTCAAATATATATGTTTTAATTAAATTGATGAGCATCATAAATATTACCATCGATAGACCTATTTTCGTGATTGTTGGAGCTCAACGAAGTTTTAAATTACTTCTTACAAAAAAAATAGGGGGTGTGCAAAATGAAATAAGGAAAGTCGAAAATAAGGACTGTCGTGATATGCTTCGGAATATCTTCTTCTTCATCACGGTTTAGGCTTATTTACTAGCCTGTTCCGGCTACAAATTGCTGCTGCTTTCATCTTTTGTTTGGTCTTCCCAGACTTCTTCTTCCTCGTGGTGAATAGTTGTATGCTGCTTTTGGTATTCTATTCTCAGTCATCTTTGCCAAGTGTTCTTTCCAGTTTGTTCTGTATTTCACTATTGTTGTGTTTAATTCCTCTACTGTTAGTTGTTGTCTTATTTCTGTGTTGTGTTTTTTTGTCTGTTCTTTGATATCCTGCTATTGGTCTGAGGAATTTCTTTTTAGCAGCTTGTATTCTGGCTGATTGTTGTGTTGTCAGCTTCGGAATATAATAAAACAATTACAATAATTGAGATAATATATACAGGGAAGAAAGTAAAAGTAAGAAAAGAAACACATTTAAAATTGTATAAAGTATTGGCTGTACCTGCAATATTGTATGGCTCAGAAATATGGTCTCTGAATAAACAGTCAATTAAAATAATAGAAGCAGCAGAAATAAAATATTTACGATTTATGGCAGGATATACTTTAATGGATAAAAAACGAAGTGAAGATAACCATAAAGAACTACAAATATTCAGTTTGACAGATAAAATAGAAAAGTATAGGAGAAAATGTATGAACATGTCAGATTGCCTAGGAAAAGTCTGAACTATCAACCAAGAGGAGGGGAAAAAAAAGAAAAGAAAAAGAGAATGGAGACGCCCCCGAAAGAGATGCACACAGCAGCTATAATATTTGGAGCCGGAACGAACCAAAAAGGTTCAATCCTTGAAATAAGAACAAAATATACAGTCAGTTGTATATGTATCACAGATATTTTTAACAATCATAAAACAGAATAAAATCGAACTCTAAAAGATGTAAGAGTATGTACTCTTAGTTTATGCTGATGATGTGGCAATATTGAGCGATAACGAGGAAATACTAAGGGCCAGCACGCATACTCTGTTGATTAACACTAAGAATTCGGGTCTAGGAGAAAACATCAATAAAACTAAATATTTGTTCACACATAGAAATGCGCAATAAAAATAAATGTATAATGGAAATGGAGAGCTAATGACAAATGAAGGAAATTTTGAAGAAGTGGTTGATTTCGAGTATCTAGGAACATTAATTACAAGTAGGAATGAGATGCACAATGAAATTAAACATAGACTGAATTCTGGAAACACATGCTATTATGCATTGCAGAGACTCTTGATGTCCCAACTCCTTTCAAAAAACGTTAAACTGAAATATATAAAACAGTTATTCTCCTAGTTATATTATATGGATGCTAAACACAGACTCTTACTTTAAGGGAGGAAACGAGATTACGAGTATTTGAGAATAAAGTTCTTAAGAAAATTTTTGGGCAAGAAAGAGGTAACAGGCAGGTGAATGGAGAAAACTACTTAGTAGTGAGCTACGTGATATGTATAAGAAGCCAGATATAATAACAGTTAAGTCTCGTAGGCTGCGAATGGCATGATATGTGGTGCGTATGGGGTATGAAAGAGATGCATGAAAGCTTCTTGTAGAAAAACCTGAGGAAAAGCACCCAGTTGGTAGACCAAGAATGAGGTGGGAGGATAACATTATCCACGATTTGAGGGAAGTGGGAATGATTGGAAAACATTATCTCGGGATAGGGATGTATGGAGAGTTTATGTCCGTGCGGCCATGAACCTTCGGGTTCGATAGAGCTGTAAGTTAGTTATGCTACAGCAATATATTTAGAAACCCAGCCCTTCACTGACGATGCTTGCAGTTGTAACAATACTTACTATAGCCCCGAAGGGAGAGTTCTCCCTCTGTTATCTTTACGCTAATGTAGCGATCCTGTCGGTGGTGTCTGCACTAAGTATACAGATTTAGGGAGCTAAAATAGGCTATAAAACTGTACAAGTTTTAAATATATATATATATATATATATATATTTGTGTAATCTTAACTAACCAACTTTACAAATTTCCCTCAAATCATAGTTAATATTATTCTCCCACCTCATTCTTGGTCTATCAACTGGGTGTTTTCCCTCTGGTTTTCCTACATGAAGCTTCCATTCCCCATTAGTGCCACATGTTCTGCCCATCGCAGTCTACGTGACTTAACTGTTTTCATTATATCTGGTTTCCTAAAAAGACCATGTAATGCACTGTTATTCAGTCTTCTCCGTTCACCTGTTTGTTCATCTCTCTTTGGTCCAAACATTTTCCTAAGAACTTTATTCTCAAATACTCGTAATCTCCTTTCCTCCCTTAAAGTGAGAGTCCATGTTTAGTGTGTATTCTTTATCTAAGAATATTGTGCTGTTTAACAATAGCAAATCTGATTAACTCTAGTAAATATATGTACATTAATATTTGTGGTCAAAGTAAAATTATCATATTTTCCGCGGTGGACTAGTGGTCATGCTCCTCGCCTCTGGTCCCAAGGGTCGCGGGTTCAAACCCGACCGGGGTCGATTGATTTTTTTAGGATGGAAAAATGCAAGGAGCAAGTCCTCCGGGAGGGACTTTAAGTCGTGGGTTTCGAGTCTGAAGATTTTCAGGCTCGTAAAAGATCCTTAAGCCTGAATGAAAAGGCCTCTAAGCAAAATTTATCGAATTTTCCCGTCCTAGTACTACCTTGGTTTCCTAGCTGTCAGTATGAGGCGGAACGCTGACCTCGGACCACTAAAATGACATCTATACCAAAACAAGTGTAACTAAATTAGTGTGGTTCAAATTCTTCCCTGTAGGGGGAGAGAGCCTAAATCTCTGTTAAGGGAAACATGGGCTTACAAGAAGATATCATTTCAATTGTCCGCCCCCCCCAGAAGATATCATTTCAATTGTCCGCCCCCCCACCCCGGGAAATGGTGAACTGGGGCCAATTATGTCAATTTAGACTGACTTCTTCATCAGAGAAATAGCGTTAAAATATAACCTGCCACACACCCCGGCCTACGAAGCACACATAAGAGAGAGAGAGAGAGAGAGAGAGAGAGAGAGAGAGAGAGAGAGAAGAAAAAGCAGAGGATATAGACCGCGGATTCTTCCTGACTCCAGCGAAGAACCCCGAAGAATGGAAGGAACCAAACTTCTCCCTAAGACACGTGTTCACGAGGAACGCCACACATAGATTCCACTACAGATTATGTACCATAAAAGGGTTCTACCTCGCATCGAACCAATGTCTCTGCAAGCTATGTAACCAAAAATTCAACAATACCACCTTATTGACTATATAGCAAGAAGAAAGCCTCTAAAATTCTATGCAGACTATAATAACTTTCAGTAATTGTATTATAATGTACACAGTGTATTTAATAAACCTTTATATATTAGGTCAATTCAATTTTAAAACGACAATTTTAGACTCGAAACACAAAATAAGTAGGCCTACTAATTTAGGCTCAAACACGAAAGAGATACTAACCGTAAATTGGTATTTTTGATACAGCTAAATTCTTTCAGGTCGTACAACTTCTAATGAAAATTGTAGCTGCATCATTGGTTTTTTATTTATTTATACAGGAAATGTAGACTAAATCTGAAATCTAGTCCATGATGTATTTGCATGTCCTGTAAAATTACGTATTTAAAATTACGTCTAAGTTACTTTGTTATTTTCTCGGTCTTCTTTGCCTTTTTTTGTCATAATTGCTTTGTCGTATTCTTCTCTCAAGACTGGTTTACATACCGGATCTATATTGTATATTTTAACCGCTCGAGCGGAGTTTTTAGAGTGCGCTATTCGGCTTGCTTCAGCGGGTGGCGCACGAATCCGGTTTGGCTTTCATAGCACGTGAATGCAATTAGTCACCTTTAAGTTATCAAGATGGTGAGATCGATTTCGCTTGTATTGTACTTTCGTGTTAAAAAAAATATTTTAAATACTAGTCTGCTCAACGGGTACGTATGAATTTATTCACACATTTCATGCTGAAGTGCCACTTTCAAGAACACAAATTCACTGAATTATTAATACATTTGTAAATACTGGCTCAGTGCTATATATATCCATCCATAGTAATTCTGCCCGAAGGCAGGTCCTTCACTGCAATCATAGCATTTTCATGCTAAGCTTCAGCTTTACTAGGGAATTGTAGGTGTGTTAGCTTCCCATTGCTTTCCATACCGGTGAAGGATGATGGCTGATGATGATAATGATGATGGCCATATGATTTCGGGGACCGTTTGGGCCTTAAAGTTTTCCTGACATTTGTCTTACAGGTGAAGAAAAACCTCACCCAGAAAAACTGCCCCGACCGGGGATCGAATCCGGGCCCGCTGCGTGACAAGGCAGCACGCTACCTCGAGACCACAGCGGTGGACTTATATATATATATATATATTATAACACCGATAAAGCGTCACTGCTGTAAAGTAAAAATATTCTCTTTAATTTGCTTACTTGTTATAGTCAGCTACTAGGTGGCAGTGAAAGACCGAGTTCTCGCGACATCTAGTAATAATGGAGAATATAATGTATATATAAGAAAAATAAGTGTTTGAATTGGAATTGCCTGGTAGTGTAATGGATAACACGCCGGGGTACCAACCCAGAGATCCGGGTTCAATCCCGTTCAGGCATTTATTTTTCTTATCATGTCATTATATATATATATATATATATATACAGGGCTTCCAGTATAAAACCGGACACTGTGCGGCTGGCAGAGTGAAATGCGGACGAGGAGAGAGCGCTGCCTGACGGGTGAAACCCCGTGAGGCCTGTCCGGTTTTATATTGGAAGCCCTGTATATATATATATATATATATATATATATATATATATATATATATTGGCCTATGTTATGTGTAGAGCCAGAATTTTTATGTACTAAAAGGTAAGATTGGAACAGATTAGGCCTATAATGACAAGTTTTCTTTTGTGTTGGTTTCACAAACAAACAATTAAATAGTATAATTAGAAGAAAGACTTCTGACTTTTATCTTGGTCTCACGCTCAAACTATTGAACGATATATACTATTTGTATTGCAATTTTAACTTTCATTACATTCATACTAATCAAGGAGTTAAACAAGGATGCAGTATCTCTCCAGTTTTATTTAACCTATACATCAATGATATAATAAAAAAATGGAACGAAGAAACAAATAAAGGAATAAAATTAGATAAAACACACTACTTGAAAACATTATTATACGCTGATGACCAGGTAATAATAGCAAATACAGAAGACGAACTTCAGAGGAATATTTTTAAACTACATAATATATGTGAACAATATAATCTCAAAATATCCATAGAAAAAACTAAGGTAATGGCATTCCAATGGAAAAATCAAATCAGATCCAAAATAGTAATAGGAAACAAAATCATAGAACAGGTGAACCATCTCAATTATCTAGGATGTGACATTTCATTTAATTATGATAATGATATAACTAATAAAATAGCAAAATTCCAGGGAATATGTGGTACGATAAAACGAACACTAAATAACAAAACAACAAGAGAGACCCAACTGAAATTTTATAAAATGTTGGCAGTACCGGTACTGCTCTATGGTTCAGAAGCCTGGATACATAAAAAACAAGACCTAAGTAGGATAACGGCGGCAGAAATGAAATTTTTGAGATCTGTTAAAGGGTGCACTAAGGAAGACAGAATCAAGAACACAGAAATAAGACAGGAACTTGAAATATTTGCAATAACTGATAAAATGGATACATATAGACAAAAATGGAAGCAACACATAGACAGAATGAATGAAGACAGATATCCAAAACAAATAACAAAATACAAACCTAAAGGCACCCGAGATGTGGGCAGACCTAGAAAGAGATGGGCTGAAGTCGGAACGGGTCAACAGACCTAATCCATGAATGAAGATGATGATGATGAACTTTCATTACATAAAAGCCCTAACTCTAGTTATAACGTAATATTATATGTAATGCTTTTTATACAGTTAAAGCAAGAAAGCCGCGCGCGCGTCGAGTGCGGCTAATGCGGGCTTCTTTGCGGAGAATAAGAACTCAGCTCGCGCGGATACAACATATAATGTAGACCCTGAATTTGCTCTGTATGTAGGGTACTGATTTGGTTTAAATTGCTGAGATCAACCTATAATTTCAGCATCGACATGGAGCAGCCCAGGATCCGATGCGACACGTGGGAGATTTGGGTAACATCAAAGCCGGAGAGGATGGAGTAGCTATGTTGGAGTTCTTGGATCCCATCATCAGCCTGACGGGTGGCCCGAGAGGTATTGTGGGTCGAGCTCTTGTAGTGCATGCGGACCAAGACGATTTGGGCCGCGGACACGACAAGGAAAGCGCCTTATCGGGCAATTCTGGCGCTCGCATCTGCTGCGGCATCATTGGGTACCTTAATTAAGCAACATACCAGACTTGTGCTTATATCTAAAATCAATCGTTAATTTGTTCCATTATCTTATCCAAACTCAATACAAGCCTTTGTCCATATGTCATTTAATGTCAGTATTTTTAATAACCGAGATTTTTTCAGATTACCTTTAACGAAAGTAAGTTATTTAAATTGGACATAAAATCTAAAATGAATAAAAAAATTAAGTATTTGAATCATAAATCTATCATTTATAATATACCAGCAAGTTAAATATTCTTAAAAACTATCTGTAAATTATATTACATTTTTGTTGAGATTTTTATTACCATCCAAGATTCCACGTAAATAGTATAAGAAGTTCTGTAATTTAAGTTATCACAAAATACAGTTTAATAAAAGTATACTCACTAGCATTAACGAATTTCGTGGCACCATGGATAAACGAGGATAATATTTTTTTAAAGGTTTATGTACAAAATAAAAACAGATGAACACTTTTGAAATTCATATTAAAGCACCATTGAGGTTATGTAATAAGATGTTAAATATAAAATTGGTACCTGGTAAGTCAGTCGTCCTCAACTAAATTATTAAACTTCAAGTTATTACAATATGGAGGCCTTTCAAAAACAATGTTCCATCTTCTGCATTTTAACTGGTACTGATGCTGTTGTGTAGGTTGTATAACGGATTTATATCTGCGGCTATGTTCTCAATGAGTTGGTCTTTATTCCTTGCTTCTTTTAGTATATCTATGTCTTCAAGGATGCTGATCCTGTTGTTGTTATACTCTCTGTGTAGTATTGAAAGAATCAGCATCCTTGAAGACATAGAGATTCTAAAATAAGCAAGGAATAAAGACCTACTCAATGAGAACACACCCGCAAACATAAACCTGTTATACAACCTATACAACACCATCAGTACTAGTTAAAATGCAGAAGATGAAACATTGTTTTTGAAAGGCCTTCATATTGGAATAACTTGAAGTTTAATAATTTAGTTGAGGACGACTGACTTACCAGGTACCAATTTTATAATTTTTTATTTATTTTTTTTATTTTGAGAATTTTCCTCATCATTGAGGGGTTTCTCCAACAAATCTTAGTAATTAACATGAACTAAAAAATATAAATATAAATGACTACGGACTTATAGACTATCAGTTTGCAACAAACATTCACAAATTTCCCTTAATTAAAGTTTTATAATTAACATCTTATAAAAACATGTGTTATTCAATTCTACTCAAAATAGGAGTTTATTTTATTACGAAATTTATGCTTTTAGAGAAATTTACGATACATAACCCACGATAGTGATTTTTTCATGATTTACGGTGCCAATGTCTTGATAAATTAATATTTTGAAAATAATACATTTTGATTGTCTTTAAATATTAAATTCCATATCATTCTTCATTGATACATTTATATTAAATATTATTTTGTGAACTTCTAATTTCTGCATAGGCATAGTTTTTTATAATTATTATGGCGTTACGCAGAGAAAAAAAATGTAATTTGGGTGTTTCATTTCTAAAAATGACTGCAGTCGAATTCTAAATTATATCGGTTGATATATTGGTTTTTATCACAAATAAAATTTAAATTTAATTATACTTGTGTAATAACTCTATTTCACATTATTTCCTTCATATACGGCTATAATGTAAGAATATAATTTAAAAATACAAGAAGGAAATAATACTAATTTTCTCATGGGCAGTAGCATTTTTAAAATATGGTCGTCTGTTATATAATTTGGGCAAAAAGATTATATTATGGGCTTAATGGGATTTTCGAAAAATAAAATTTAAATGCACTTCAGTAATAATTAAGATTTTATGTATTTCCTTGAATATAATTTATAAAATATAAGAAGGAAAGAATACTAAATTTATGTATTCACGTAGACTTTCACGGCCGAAGTTGCTATGATGATCTTGAAGAAGATTTTCGAGCTGTAGGCCGTGGTCGTGAGGCTTGTAGTTCCCCGACGTTTCGCCAGAGACTGCGTCTGGTATCCTCAAGGGTTGCCTTGAGACTGGCAATTCTGTCCGCTGTCTGTCCTATTTATACGTTCACCGCGATGTGTTCGTAAGTTGTATCTGCCTTCTGACCAATCAGAAGGCAGATACAACTTACGAACACATCGCGGTGAACGTATAAATAGGACAGACAGCAGTCAGAAGGCAGATACAACTTACGAACACATCGCGGTGAACGTATAAATAGGACAGACAGCGGACAACATTTCCAGTCTCAAGGCAACCCTTGAGGATGCCAGACGCAGTCTCTGGCGAAACGTCGGGGAACTACAAGCCTCACGACCACGGCCTACAGCCCGAAAATCTTCTTCAAGATCATCATAATACTAAATTTATTCTTGGGCAGTAGCAATTTGAAAATATAACCCTCTGTTTTATCATTTGGGTAAAAAATTAAATTGTTAAATTTTGTATTATATGTGTAAAGTTGAAATTAATGTAGCTCTTATTTGCCATTATTGTAATTTGTAAGGCAATTTTTATTTGTGGAATATGAAGAATATATTATATTTTGTCCTATGTAATATACATCCTACTGTATCTATTTTTCTTTCAAATATAATCATTTCATTTTTGCAGATGTACAGTTTCTAATATCATCTATAGGTTTCTAAATTAAGTTTAAATTTAATAGGCCTAAGTGACATTTGAAATTAGACCACTTAGCTGATTGAACGATTTGTAAAAATAAAAATGAATGTCAGGAAGATATTCCCCGTAAACTAATTGTATCGTTATATTCATTCAATTTCTTGTTCATCTTCTTTCTTTCCATCCTCCATTGTTTTAGAGCTCTTAGTGGGTTTTGGTCTCTTTCACAATCTGTCACTAGTCATCTGTCTTTCATGTTTTATGTATAGGATCTTCTAGGTGGAGATTAGATTAATATATTAAATAGAACCAATTCACTAATAATAATTCAGAATAAGAAAAAGTCGACGCTTTTCAGCAGCAGTTATCTTATTCTCTAGAGTTTTATAAATCTAATGTTCTATTTTTATTATACAAATATTTCGTCATTAAAGGATTGCCACAAAGACAATGATTAAATACATTTTGTAAATTCATTAAAAAGTTTCAAATTGTAATTGGAGTATATTCTATAAAGTAGAAATTTTGTAAATATGATTTCTTAAAATTGATCCTCTAATGGCAGCGATGGCAATTTTAGAAAGGTACACTCTGCCCAAATCTAAGAAATTCCAAAAGTTAGTTAAGAATCCTGGTATAGTACCTTTGCCCCGATCATCAATCCTGTGACAGTTATACCATCTAGTTGGTATTTATCATAAGTAATGCCACGAGTGATTTCCAAATTATCTATAAATTCACGACTCACGAAGTGAGGAGTGAATTTATCTAGAGAATTTGGAATCAAGAGTGGCATTTGTTAGGACTATTTAACGAATAAAATTAAGCTCTGTACTAAAAGATAGTTATTTGAATATAGTTACCGGTGTTTTAAAATATTTATATAGTTAATTTAAACGGCGATGTTTGAAAACAAATTAGAAATGTGAGGTTATGTATATTCACTGCAACTCGATCATATTATTTATTGCCAAATAGGATCGCAATATTGTAAGAATGCACTCTAGTGGAGAAATAATGAAACACATCAAACTATTATAATCAACATTATAGGTTAATCATTTATATTTTGAATAAACAACTCAGTAAAATCACTGAATCTATTCATTATTTGCTATATTCAATGCATTTGTTGGAGAAAAATAATGGTCTAACCTGTTCAGAATATTAAAAAAGGAAGAGCTTTCTTTATCACAAAAACAGGAGCTGATACAGAGGATTCGATAAAGAGCGAGGTGAAACATGACTGTCATTGATGTAAAACGGAATTCATTGAAACGTGATTGGTCATTGACTCCCATTTGAGACATGAGTTACATGTCTTTGTAATAGTCAACTCATATATGGCTTTCTTTTCATTGTCATCTTCCTCAGGTTGGCCATTATGAGTCTGAAAACGAATTGTGAGATCTAATATCATGCCAATTTTAGAAGATGGTCTAAATGCAATAATATTTATTCGTCTGTTACTGACATTAGTGACCATGTCATGAACTTCCTTATAAGCAAACTGTCATCTTAATTAAGATACGAAGAAACAAATATATAACCACACTGAAGATGCACTAAAATGCATACGCGATTGTTGAGTTTGTGAAGCATTGAATATAACTTCTTAAGCTAAATCTTTAAACCCTGTGACTGAATTACAATTCAACTTTTATAAGATTCATGATGTGTTCCGTTGAGGTTTATTCAAAATTAATATAAAATTATAGAATATTCACCTGAAAGACTTCATTCACGCAGAAAGTAAATCAAGCTATGCAAAACACGTTATCCATGAAGGACATCGCATGTTAAATATTGAAAACACCCTAACAGTAATGCACAGAGAAAATAATCCAGCGAAGATAAACGTACTCGAAGAGATGGAAATCATGAAAGCAGCTCACAACGACAGCCTGATAAACGAAAACGAACCCAATACATGCAACCCCCTCTACCAGATCTTCAGTGAAACACCAGTTTTGAATCCTGCCGATGATGGGACAAGTCCCGAAAGCGCTACAGTTAAATGATAATTAAGTTGAGGAGACGGACCTTTCAGGTGAATATTCTATAATTTTATATTAATTTTGAATTACAGTTGCTGTACATGTTTTACATTGTGCTTTTAGGTTAATTTGAGCCCAACTTCTAACTTCGTTTTAAGACAATTCTCATTTTTGTTTTTGAAAAAAATCAAGATATATATTTCTGTCCACCGCAGTGGTCTCGAGGTAGCGTGCTGTCTTGTCACACAGCGGGCCCGGGTTCGATTCCAGGTCGGGACCGGCTCCTGAGGGGGTTTTCGGGGTTTTTCCTCGCGTGTAAGACAAATGTCAGGAATCTTAGAGCCCAACGGTCCTCGAAAATAATTCGGCCATCATCATCATCCTTATCATCATCATCATTTCCGGTGTGGAAAGCAACGGGCAGCTACCACACCTATAATTCCCTAGTAAAGCTGCAAAGCATAGCATGAAAATGCTATGACTGGGGTGAAATACCTGCCTTCGGTCAGAATTACTATGGATGGATGGATGGATGGATGGATGGATAGATATATATATTTCTCTCAGGTAATTATTCACATACTGTAAGAATAAATTGTGTTTTTTCTGGTTTTTGTTTGATTTTATACAGGTTGTGGGGGCACGCCGTAGCGTAGTGGTTAAGGCACTGAGCTACAAGCCGGAGGGCGAGGGTTCAAGTCCCGTTGGGGTCAGGATTTTTAAACTGACCCAAACCCTCTGGCGGCACTATGGCCCTGGGGTCGACTCAGCCTCTACCGTAAATGAGTACCAGACGCCTGTTCTGGGGGTAAAGGCGGCTGTCACGATGGGCTGACAACCCGGCTGACATCAAGTGCCGATTGTCTAGAAAAAGTGGGAGCCTTAACCTCCTACTACCCCAAGGGTCTCCTGAGGCCTGTTGTGGGATCACTTTACTTTACTTACGGTAACATAGTATCCCGGAGATCAACATTAAAAAGATTCATGATGAAGTTACGTTGAGGTATTATTCAAAATTAAAATATAAAAATTATGAAATATTTACCTAAAAGGTCCGTCTCCTCAACTTTATTAGTTATTAATCTGTAGCGCTTTAGGCACAAGTCCCATCATCAGCAGGGAACACCAGTTTTGAATCCTGCTAACGATGGGACTAATCCCGAAAGCGCTACAGATAAATAACCAATAAAGTTGAGGAGGCGGAGCTTTTAGGTAAATATTTCATAATTTTATATTTTAATCCCCAAGATGTTAGCACAATCGGCCGCGGTGGACTAGTGGTTATGCTCCTTACCTCTGATCCCGAGGGTCGCGGGTTCAAACCCGGCCGGAGTCGATGGATTTTTTTAGGATGGAAAAATCCAAGGAGCAAGTCCTCCGGGAGGGACTTTAAGCCGTGGGTCCCGAGTCTGAAGATTTTCAGGTTCGTAAAAGATCCTTAAGCCTGAATGAAAAGGCCTCTAAGCAAACTTTACCGAATTGTCCCGTCCTAGTACTAACCTTGGTTTCCTAGATGTCAGTATGAGGCGGAACGCTGACCACGGACCACTCAAATGACATATATACGAAAACAAGTGTAACTAAATTAGTATGGTTCGTATTCTTCCCTGTAGGGGGAGAGAGCCTAAATCCCTGTTAAGGGAAACATGAGATTACAAGAAGATATAATTTAAATTGTTCGCCCCCCCCCTGACAATGGTGAACTGGGGCCAATTATGTCAATTTAATTTTAAAACGACAATTTTAGACTCGAAACACAAAGTAAGTAGGCCTACTAATTTAGGCTCAAACACGAAATAGATAATAACGGTAAACAGGTATTTTAGGTACAGCTAAATTCGACAAAAACAAGTCAGTTGCTGCTACAAACAGTTGGAGTATACATCACCGTACACAACAATAACGAGTAGCGGAAGATCAACTTGCAGAAGATGGAAGATAACTTCCGAAAGCGCTCCAGTTAATTTTATATACAATATTTTAACAAAGTCGAGAACGACAGCACCTACCAACAGTACATTTTAATTTTTAACTTTCATGATCAGCCACAGATAAACAACTTTAGTAGATGCAATAATATCAGAAGAGCAGACAGGATTTAGGAAAGGAAGAAGCTGCACAGACAACGTGTTCACTTTAAAACAAATAATAAAGAAGCGAAGAGAATTCAACTTAGAGACGCACTTCCTCTTTATAGATTATAAGAAGGCCTTTGATAAAGTGTCTAGACCAACATTATGGAACATATTAAATGAAAAAGGAATTCCACTATACTTGATAGCAGTAATTAAACAAATGTATGAGAAAACACAAATAAAAATAAATCAAAGGGAACCAATACATATAACAGGAGGAGTTAGACAAGGTTGTCCACTATCAACCACGCTTTTTAACATTTATTTCGACGACATGATAAGATTATGGAAGCAAATGACGACTGGAGGAATTAACTTAGGAAATACGATATAGTAATAAAAACAGTAACCTTTGCAGATGACCAGGTTTTAATAGCAGAAACAGAAGACGAACTACAAAGAATGCTATATAAACTAAATGAAATATCAAAAAAAAATCATTGAAATATCCTCACAAAAATAAAAAAACAATGGTCTTCAAGGGTGCTCATCCAGTTCGGACAAAGATAATATTAGAAAATAAACCAATAGAACAAGTAGTAACATATAACTTCCTAGGTTGCGAAATATCATACACAGCAGAAACAGATATAAATAAAAAATAAATAAGTTTAATTATATAACAGGTACACTAAAAATAACTTTGAAAAATAAAGCCAGGAAAGACTCTATAATGAAATTATACAAGCCAATGGCAGTGCCTATTATTACTTACGGGTCCGAAACATGGACAGTGACAACACAACAATCTGACAGGATACAAGCTGCTGAAATGAGATTCCTCAGACCAATAGCAGGATATCAAAGAACAGACAAAAAACGTAACACAGAAATAAGACAACTAAAAATAGAGGAATTAAACTCAACAATAGAAAAATACAGAACAAACTGGAAAGAACACTTGGCAAGGATGACTGAGAATAGAATACCAAAAGCAGCATACAACTATTCACCACGAGGAAGAAGAAGTTTGGGAAGACCAAGCAATTTGGAGCCGGAACAGGCTAGTAAATAAGCCTAAACCGTGAAGAAGAAGTAGAAGAACTTTCATCATATGACTTCACCTCAACGGAATTTGATATGAATTTTACTAGTATTGATACAAGAAGATGTTAGCACATCAGTTAGAATGTGAAGACTTGGGCCGATACAAGAAGATGTTAGCACATCAGTTAGAATGTGAAGACTTGGGCCGATACAAGAAGATGTTAGCACACCAGTTAGAATGTGAAGACTTGGGCCGATACAAGAAAGATGTTAGCACATCAGTTAGAATGTGAAGACTTGGGCCGATACAAGAAGATGTTAGCACATCAGTTAGAATGTGAAGACTTGGGCCGATACAAGAAGATGTTAGCACATCAGTTAGAATGTGAAGACTTGGGCCGATACAAGAAGATGTTTAGCACACCAGTTAGAATGTGAAGACTTGGGCCGATACAAGAAGATGTTAGCACACCAGTTAGAATGTGAAGACTTGGGCCGATACAAGAAGATGTTAGCACATCAGTTAGAATGTGAAGACTTGGGCCGATACAAGAAGATGTTAGCACATCAGTTAGAATGTGAAGACTTGGGCCGATACAAGAAGATGTTAGCACATCAGTTAGAATGTGAAGACTTGGGCCGATACAAGAAGATGTTAGCACACCAGTTAGAATGTGAAGACTTGGGCCGATACAAGAAGATGTTAGCACACCAGTTAGAATGTGAAGACTTGGGCCGATACAAGAAGATGTTAGCACATCAGTTAGAATGTGAAGACTTGGGCCGATACAAGAAGATGTTAGCACACCAGTTAGAATGTGAAGACTTGGGCCGATACAAGAAGATGTTAGCACACCAGTTAGAATGTGAAGACTTGGGCCGATACAAGAAGATGTTAGCACATCAGTTAGAATGTGAAGACTTGGGCCGATACAAGAAGATGTTAGCACATCAGTTAGAATGTGAAAACTTGGGCCGATACAAGAAGATGTTAGCACACCAGTTAGAATGTGAAGACTTGGGCCGATACAAGAAGATGTTAGCACATCAGTTAGAATGCGAAGACTTGGGCCGATACTGTATAATTGCTACTGCAGATGATAAGTTGATAGGTTCCCTCAGGTCGCAGTTGTATATTAAAGTCAGAGATGAAACAATTTGTATGAAGTTTGTGTACAAAGAGAATAGTTATATGAGAAATACGATGACTAAGACCATATGACGCAACAGAGTATATGTTAATTCAAGACAGTGGTGCATGTTACCATAAAGTTAGAAGTTTGAAATTTGGTTGACAGTAAGTTTGTAAATGAGTTGCACTGAGAACCTCTGTGGGAATGAACTCTCTCAAGTTAGACTGGGTTCTTTGGTTGTCATTCGTCACTCAAGGTGCGGTTCAACTCCGCTTACAAACTAGCACAATTTAACACGATATCTTAAATATTCTATCGCCTATTAAACTAACTAACTCACTGGCACTATCGAACCCGTATGTTCATGTCCCAGAGGATATAAGCTCTCCATATATCCCTATCCTTAGCTAATGTTTTCCAGTCATCCCTTGTATAATCGACTTCCCTCAAATCATGGTTAATATTATTCTCCCACCTCATTGTTGAACTACCAACTGGGAGTTTACCCTCTGATTTTCCTACAAGAGTTTACCCTCTGATTATCCTACGAGTTTCCATGTCCCTCTTTCATTCCCCATTCGTGCCACATGCCCTACCCATCGCTGTCTACGAGATTTAACTGTTCTTATTATACCTGACTGTAGCTCACTATTATGTAGTCTTCTCCATTCGCATGTCTGTTCATCTCTCTTTGCTCCAATAATTTTCCTAAAAACTTTATTGTCAAATACTCCTATGTTTTCTTCTCTCTTAAAGTAAGAGTTCATGTTTCGCTTCTATATAATATAACTGAGAGAATACGGTAGTTTTATATATGATCAGTAACGTTTTTTGAGAGAAGTTGGGGCTACAAGAATCCCTGTAATGCATAATAGCATACATTTCCAGAATTGAGTCCAAGTTTAATTTCTCTGTGCATCTCATTCCTAATACTGTTTCTAGGCCACTTCAGCCACTTCTTCAAAATTTCCCTCATTTGTCTTTAACTGTCCATTTCTATTATATAATGTATTTCTATATGTGAACATGTATTTAGTTTTATTGATGTTTACTTCCAGTCACAATTTCTTAGTTTTACTCAATAGAATGTGTGTGTTGGCCCATATTACCCCCCTCGCCTTCGCCTCTTCTACATCACATTAGTGACCGCAACTAATTTAGATATTAATTCGCATTAAAACCATCTATTACTGTAGCTAATGTGTCCACAAACATAAAAGACTAAAATAGTTTTTGATTGAAATTATTTAACTCTATATTTGTATTTTTGTATCGTAGGCCTATTAAGGATGATTCGTAAGTCCGCGTGTACAAACTTTGTGTGTGTAATGTATAGGTCAAAATAAGACGAAAATGTTCTATACTACTTTTTTCTGAAAGTGCTTTATTACAGAGTTATGCAGCAGCATACGGATGACACAGGAAGCACCAACTCGTTATATTTACCGTACTACATGTTCAAAGTGACGTCCATTCAGGTTAACACAGTACCGTGCCCGTCGTCGTAATGCTCGTGGAATGTTGCAGATCCCATTTATCTCATTCCGCACTGTTGCACAACCATTTTCAATGCGCTGCTGTAGTACAGCTATGTTAGGAATTTCAGTAGCACAAACGAGCGTCTTGAGACGTCCCCAAAGATAGAAGTCCAGGTGGTTTAAGTCAGGTGATCTTGGTGTCGAGCAACCTACCCACCGATTGGGATATGCAACATCGAGATACTCCCTGGCTACGTGACTGAAATGAGCAGGGGCGCCATCGTGCATAAACCACATGGAGTTTCGTGTACCGAGTGGTACATCGTCATGCAGCAGACCAGACAACTCATGTTTCAGAAAATGTCCGTACACTGGACCGTTCAAGCGCGGTGGTAGAACATGCGGTCTCAACAAGTGGTTGTTCACAATACACACCAAACGTTCACTGAAAATCGACGTTGATACCCTCGTACCGTTGTTGCATGTGGTTTCTCATAAGCCCACAGGTGCATGTTGTGCGAGTTGATGATGCCCCCACGGGTAAATAAGGCCTCATCTGTAAATAGTATCCGACGGGTGAACAAGGGATCAACCGTATGTTGCTGGAGTAACCATTGACACAAATGCTGACGTCTAGGATAATCCGCTGGTAGCAAATCCTGTACTTTCTGCAGATGGAATGGCTGTAATTGCTGTCTCGGAATCAGGCGTCATATAGATGTTTGTGAAATCCCGAACAGCGGCCCTAATGCGTCGAGTGCTTGTAGTCGGATCGTCATCGACAAGTTGCAGAATGTTTTCCTTCACAGCCACTCCGTGCAGTTGCGGCCGTCCAGACCACATCACGAATGCCGCACTCCCTCATACGCCTGTCCACAGCTGCAAACGTTTGATGGTTTGGTACTCGTCTGTTTGGAAACAATTCCCTGTACCGTCGACTTGATTCTCGTGAATTTCCGTCTGTTGCGCCGCAAAGGAGGTGCATATCTGCGTATTCATTGTTTGTGTATGCTATCGAACTGTGCACTCAGAACTGTAGCCTACTCAACCACTGGTGTAAACAGTTGAATGGCTTACTAGTACACTGTAGTAAGTAGTCTACTGTAGTAGTGCAGCTACACTAGTGTAGACATGCGCTGTACGACCTTGTGCATGGACATCCCGATGCCGCTCATAACTCTGAAATGAAGCACGTTCAGAAAAAGTGGTATAGAACATTTTCGTCTTATTTTTGCTTCTACATTACACCCACGAAGTTTGTACAGTGACTTATGAATCACCCTGTATATCACATACGTCCCGCGTATATGGGTGCTACCCACCGGAAGTTTCCTAACCAAGTAATTTAGTTACGCTTATTTACCTACAGATGTCAAAGACTGACATGTGGTTAACACATCGTCGCAATGAGACATCTAGTAGGCATACTATAGTATTACTTGGATGGATGAAGGTCGGTTAAATTTTGCAAATAGGCATTTTTATTCAGGCATGCGGTTCTTTTACAAGCCTGAAAATCTTCAGACTCGGGACCCACGGCTTAAAGTTTCACCAGGAGGACTTGTCCCTTGGACTTTTCCATCCTAAAAATCCATCGATCCCGGCCGGGTTTGAACCAGCGACGCTCGAGACTAGATTCAAAATTATTTATATAATGTACATTTAAAGGACCTGCTTTTGACTTAGGGTAAAGTTTTTTGTCTCGAACGCAGCGGGACCAGTTTCGATCCCCGATCCGTATAAGTTTCCTCGGTGAGATTCCTTTAACTTAGGACATACATCTGACACTAGGGCCTAGGTGCCGCCAAGGTAAAAACCAGTTTAAAATGTTGATAAATCAAGAATCGAATACCAGGCATTCCGGCTTCCAACGTGTTACCTTACCAAACAAGCTGTGGTGTGCCCCTAAAATATTTGACAATAGTAGGTAATTTATAGAGTGTATATTTTTAATGTATCGGCCGCGGTGGACTAGTGGTTATGCTCCTTGCCTCTGGTCCCGAGGGTCGCGGGTTCAAACCCGACCGGAGTCGATGGATTTTTTAGGATGGAAAAATCCAAGGAGCAAGTCCTCCGGGAGAGACTTTAAGCCGTAGGTCCCGAGTCTGAAGATTTTCAGGCTCGTAAAAAATCGTTAAGCCTGAATGAAAAGGCCTCTAAGCAAAATTTACCGAATTTTCCCGTCCTAGTACTACCTTGGTTTCCTAGATGTCAGTATGAGGCGGAACGCTGACCACGGACCACTCAATGACATCTATACGAAAACAAGTGTAACTAGTAGTAGTAGTAGTAGGACTTTATTAGACAAAAAGTAAGATATTTACAATATTATTTACAAATATGGGTCGCACGGGCAGTAAGCCGTACGTGCTGTTGACAGTCCGTTACAATAAAGTAATAATTGGTACTAGTGTAAAGAAAAATAAACAACAGAAACAGCAATAACATTACAATTACATAAAGAAAACACAATAATAATATTACAATTAAATAATAACACAATAGCATTATACACTAAAAACATTAACATTACAATTACATAAAGAAAACACAATAATATTACAATTAAGTAATAACACAATAGCATTATACACTAAAAAACATTAACATTACAATTACATAAAGAAAACACATTAATATTACAATTAAATAATAACACAATAGCATTATACACTAATTAATTTATATATAATTGTTAATAATTAATGGTATTGCATTTTGATAACATATATTTATTCATGAATGAGTGTTGTCCTTATTTTTCGCGTTTTGTCCAGAAATTTACCGAGGTTTATCCAATTTTCTGGATTTACCAATAACTCGTAGCATGCCAATCTTTAACTAAATTAGTATGGTTAAAATTCGTCCCTGTAGAGGGAGAGCGCCTAAATCTCTGTTAAGGGAAACATGGGTTTACAAGATACAAGAAGATATTTTTAATGTTTACACAGCACAGTATTTTTCTGCCTTCATTAATTGATATCTATTTTTCTTTATAAATTTAAAATTCAATAATACTCGGAATATTGTTTTAATATGGAAATGAATGTTTCAATACTAACTTTGTTGAAGGTTAGAGAGACAAGTTTTCCACCTGAGTGTTGTTTTAGAGATTAGAAGGCGATATTTATTTAAAACTGCATATTACCTATTTGTTTTTTTAGATTTAAGATTTTTTTAAATCCATATTAATTTGTTAAATACTAGTTATTATCCGGCGTGCGCTGCTACGCCTAAATAAATAAAATGTGTGTTTTGATGTTTAGTTGAACAAGTAAAAAGAAAAATATAATTATAAATTTATATCGTAATTATTTTTAGATATCCTGTGCTGAATACAGACGTTGTTGTCCGGGAATCTACTTACCCCGATGTTCTTGGCATCAATGAGCTGAAAGACAAAAATGGTTATTGTGAGTTATCCGTAAAACATAGGCATATGCTATCGCGGACTTTTTCTTTTTTGTAGAGATTTTTCAGGTATTCAGTTCTGTATACAATACAGGGTGGACCGCTCGAATGGACCTAATTTCAATTGCTTGTTACTGGCAAACGGTTGAAGATAGAAACTTAAAACAACGTTCATAGTACAGAAAAACTCACCAAGTTTCGAATCCTGTCGGTAGATGGCACAAAGATACGTTTCTCGTTCTTAGATTTAATTGTTTGTGAAAATGGCGACTCCGCAGATGAAAGCGCAAGCTGTTTTGTGGTATGCGGAGTTTAAATCAATCATTAGAGTTCAAAGGGAGTTCCGGCGTGTGTTTAACCGTGATGCTCCAACTGCTAGAAGCATAAAGAAGTGGCGTGATACATTATTAGCTACAGGATCTGTGTTGAAGAAGCATGGTGGTGGTCGCAGAGCATCCGATGAAATGGTAGCAAATGTTCAAGCCGCATTTGAGCGAAGCCCCCGGAAGTCATTAAGAAGAGCTTCGCGGGAACTTCAAATACCAAAATCGACATTACAACGGATTGTCCACAAACGCCTCAAACTGCACGCATATAAAGTGCAGTTAGTGCAACGTCTGGAGCCGAATGACATGCCGAAACGAGTGGAATTCGCCAATACGATGCTGGACCGTCTCGGCGCTGATCCTGACTTCATGACCAAGATTTTCTTCTCGGACGAAGCCACTTTCCATTTGTCAGGCAAGGTAAACCGGCATAATGTGCGGATCTGGGGATCGAGAATCCTCACGCTATTCAAGAGCATGTTCGTGATAGTCCGAAGATGAATGTTTGGTGCAGTTTGTCACATAATAAGGTCATTGGACCGTTTTTCTTCGCCGAGAAAACTGTTCGTGGTACCACATATCTTGACATGCTGGAGCAGTTCTTCTTTCCACAAATTGAACAACTGCAGCCTAACATCGTTTTCCAGCAAGATGGTGCTCCTCCCCACTGGTCCAATGAAGTTCGTACGACTTTGGACAACATTTTCCCTGGCCGTTGGATTGGTAGGGGAGGACCAATCGCGTGGCCCCCGAGATCTCCCGATTTAACACCACTGGATTTCTTTCTCTGGGGCTATGTCAAAGATAAAGTTTACACCACCCAGTCAAAGACCTTCGTGATCTTCGTGAGCGCATCATAGAGGCTATTGAGAACATTCCAGAAGACATACTCCAACGTACTTGGCAAGAAATTGTTCATCGCTTTGATATCGTCACAGTGACTGCTGGGGCTCATATAGAGATGTGGTGATCTGGATATCAAAACTTGGTGAGTTTTTCTGTAATATGAACGTTGTTTTAAGTTTCTATCTTCAACCGTTTGCCAGTAACAAGCAATTGAAATTAGGTCCATTCGAGCGGTCCACCCTGTAGTTTAGTGCATTTATTGTGGTTTAGGCATCGTAAGCCATTTAAGGGTGCAAAAAGCGAATTTTTTAGTGCGCCGATGCCCTCTTTTTTAGGCATGGCCCTATAGTACGTACGGAAATATGTTATATATTCAATACTAATAAAATTAATTGTTAAAACCGTTGAGGTGGAGAGTCATAAAATAAAATAAGTTAAAATATACCTTCTTAGGTAAAATCCGTCGTCCTCAACTTATGAAATATGTAATATTTATGCCTGTAGGCCTTTCATAACACCCGTTCCATCTTCAGCAGGTCACTCTTCGCTACAACATCTAGTATGATGGTTGATACTTACTCTTACTTACTTACTCTTACTTACTTACTCTTACTCACTGGCACTATCGAACCCGTAGGTTCATGGCCGCGCGGACATAAGCTCTCCATACATCCCTATCCTGAGCTAATGCTTTCCAATCATTCCCTGTATAATCTACTTCCCTCAAATCATAGTTAATGTTGTTCTCCCACCTCATTCTTGGCCTACCAACTGGGCGTTTTCCCTCTGGCTTTCCTACAAGAAGCTTCCATGCACGTCTTTCATTCCCCATACGTGCAACATGTCCTGCCCATCGCAGTCTACGAGACTTAACTGTTCTTATTATATCTGGCTTCCTATAAAGACCATGTAGTTCATTGTTATGTAGTCTTCTCCATTCACCTGTCTGTTCATCTCTCTTTGGTCCAAAAATTTTCCTAAGAACTTTATTCTCAAATACTCGTAATCTCCTTTCCTCCCTTAAAGTAAGAGTCCATGTTTCGCACCCATATAATATAACTGGTAGAATAATAGTTTTATATATTTTCAGCTTAACGTTTTTTGAAAGGAGTTGGGACATCAAAAGTCTCTGCAATGCATAATAGCACGCATTTCCAGAATTGAGCCTATGTTTAATTTCTTTGTGCATCTCATTCCTATTTGTGATTATTGTTCCTAGGTATTTGAATTCAGCCACTTCCTGAAAATTTCCCTCATTTGTCATTAGCTGTCCATTTCCATTATATACTGAATTTCTACGTGTGACCATATATTTAGTTTTAGTGATATTTACTTCCAGTCCTAATTTCTTAGTGTTACTCAATAGTGTGTGCGTGTTGGCCTTTAGTATCTCCTCGCTATCGGCCAGTAGTACTACATCATCAGCATAAACTAACAGCTTATTAATACCATTGAGTTGTAAGCCTTCCTCATTCTCTAAAGATTTAATGGCATGCTCTGAAATATGTAATATTTATGCCTGTAGGCCTTTCAGAACACCCGTTCCATCTTCAGCAGGTCACTCTTCGCTACAACATCTAGTATGATGGTTGATACTGCTGATCCTAATGTGGCTTTTTCGTGACTATTTAACTCATGCCCCAAATGGGAGTCAATGACCAATCACGTTTCAATGATTTCTGTTTTACAACCAATCAGAGTCGTGTTTCACGAAATATTTATCAGTGTTATAATTACCATTTTAAAGAAAGTTCCTCCTTTTTAATATTCTGAACAGGTCTGACCACTATTTTGCAGTGACTGACTACACAGGAAATACGGCTACCAGATTGTATATATAGTGCATGAGTGTCAACACATGCCGCATGCGGGAGTTAATACAAAAACATTTGTAGCAATTGATAATACCACCAAAAAAAGAAACCACTGTTTGCACTTTCTTAAATGTATTTTTTTCCCAGGTAACAATCCAGAAAAATATAATTGTCATATTTACATCATACGACATCAGAAATGAATTAATATACAGTTTGATGTGTTTCATTTTTTCTCCACTAGAGAGCATTCTTACAATATTGCGTTCCCTTGGCAATAAATAGTATGATCTAGTTGCAGTGATAAACAAAAGAATCAGATGAAGCGTACCTATCGTTTCTCATTTGTTTTCAAACATCGCCGTTTACATTAAATATATAAATATTTTAAAATAACTATAGTTAAATAATGATTTGTGAGTAAACAGCTTAATTTTATTCGTTAAATAGTCCACTCTTGATTTCCAAATTATCTAGATAAATTGGAAATCACTCGTGGCATTACTTATGACAATTACATCAATTTAATATAAATGTCAGAAAATACAATATAGAAATTAACACTAATAAGACAAAATGCTTAACAATATCAAAAGAACCAGTTAGATGCAAATTAGAAGTGGGAAGAAAAATTAATAGAACAAGTGTCAGAATTTAATTATTTAGGTGTATTAATAACAAACACTGAAAATTTAATAAAAGAAGTAAAGAAACAAGCTGATAAAGCAGCACAAATATCAGGGTATATGAAAGATTTAATTTGGCGCAACAAACATATGTCAATAAAAGCAAAACCCGCCTATACAAAACGATAGTTCGACCAGTTATCGTATATGGAGCAAAAACTAGGGCTGATACAACAAAAACTAAACAAATAATAAGCACATGGGAAATTAAAATCTTAAGAAGTATTCATGGGAAAACATTATTTGGTAAAATACACAACACAGAAATTAGGGACAAACGCCATATTCAAGACATCATCACATTTATTATAGATAGACGAAAATATTGGAAGGGTCATATAGAAAGAATGGAAGAAAACCGGCTTGCAAAAAGAGCTAAGGAAGATAGACCAATGGACGGGAGAAGAACAAGAGGAAGAGATGGATAGACAGTGAATGCACATCTAATACGTCTTCCTCCGAGGAGTGATTTTGGAAATAAACAGGATGAAAAACCTACAAATTAAGTTTAAGAAGAAGAAGATATGAAAGTAATTGTGTTGTGTTTGTTTGTGTTAGTGTATGTGTGTGTGTGTGATTGTGAAGATGGGAATGTTAATGACGGATCATTCTTCTTCTGTCATCTTCTTCAGTTCTTAATCGTAGAACTCTACCGATGTAGCGTGTGATTGCTTTGTATGGTTGCTTCCTTGTCCAGTACTCCAGGGGCGGCGGCCAGTGGACTCCTCCCTCCATGACTGCAAACACGAGTTCCCTTCTGAAGACACCGTACTTAGTGCAATGATATAGCACATGAGTGACGGTGTCCTCTTCAGGGTTCTTGCAGTCGCACACTGCTGTTTCGGCGAGTCCTCTCTCAAACAGTTTACTCTTGAAATGCCCATGCCCCAGACTGCAGTTGAGTCACATTGTAGTTCGGCACTATCCATGGCATGCGCATTCTCGCCATGCCCATGCCCCAGACTGCAGTTGAGTCACATTGTAGTTCGGCACTATCCATGGCATGCGCATTCTCGCCCGTACTCTAGGATATAATTTTATAGCACATAAAGGACAAATAGATTTACAGATAGACAAACATTCGTGTTTATATATAGGCCAATAGAGAACTAGCCAATACCCGACATGCGCTGCTACACCTAAATAAATGAAATATTAAGGATTAATTAAAGTAAGCTATACAGGTTTACATTGCGACGAACCAAACATTGTCGTTGCTAGAGATAATCATTTTAAATTTCGGATTTCACTTCTTATGGTCGGATTTCATTAATATTCTGATAATACCTACCCTGGCTTATTTTAATGCGATATACTGAGTTTCGTTGTGAAACAACGAAAATTTCGGCCAATAGAGCGATTTTTATTTTCTATTTTCAGGTTAACTTCTACAGCTAATTACTTTAAAACCTAATAGATAGCGGCTAAACACTCACTGTACATGAAAACATATAGGGTAAGTCCGGGATAGATGGCCATACTTTTTTTAATGTTTCACAATATCGAAGATTTGCAGGATAATTACGTGAACAAAAGTTTAATGGGGTTACTGAAGGTAAATCTACATAATTCCTTGTGTTTATGATAAAATATTGTCATTCCGAGTAATAAACCCAACTTATTGAAAAACAATACACTGGCCATCTCTCCCTAGTTGCCAGGGGGAGATGGCCATAGGGTAAAGTGTGTTGATTACTCAGTTTTGAAGTCATTAAATACACTCAAAAGTTATTAAAATATATCTATTTGTTTATTGCATTTATATTTACATATAAAATTAAAATAAACTAATTGTTTCATAAAATTTAAAACTTTTCTTGCATTAAAATACAAATAAAATATCTTCAATCATTTTCGGAGAAAATGTTTCCAAAAACAAGTGAATTATTTAAGTTTTTCCTAGTTATCACTTTTCCACAAGGCAAACAAACACCAATAAAAGTAGTGCACGTTTCATGGAGCCCCCTTTGACAACAGATACACTGAATCCAGTCAACTGCCTTCTTTGTATTGTCGTAGTGTTCGCCACAACCAACACATTCGTTGGTGAGATCAACAAATTCATCATTGCTGGACTCGTCGTTAATTACGATTATTTCTTCAGAGCTGGAGCTGCTGCTAGAAATTGGTCGTTCTAAGAAATGTTAGCTTCGAAACATGCTTACTGAGGGATTTACGCCCATTGCCAATTTTGAAGATTTAAACCTCACTTTTTCTATGTTCTCGGGGGAAGTCAAGAGAGTAGCGTGAAGTTTTGGCCTTTTGCTTGCTAGCAATTTGCTTAAGGATGGTGTTGGTGACATCGTCTCCAGAATTTTCATAGGAGTGTATTCCACCTTAGATTTGGAAGTGCTCGGTTGTGGCTCAAGATTTCCAGGGGTAGCAGAATTAGAATCCTCAGCGTTATTTCCGTTCGTGTCCTGACATTGATCGTCCTGTTTTCTCCCTGCCTTTGTAGATTCACTTGCAGTTGAATTGAGGAATGCATAGTCAGGAATGGCATCGGGATTGTAAGGGACCAAGCAACTACCTGAAATAATTCTAAGGAAAAGCCGGGAATCAAAACCAGGATCTTTGGGATGGTAGACTTGCTAAACAGAAGGCCAACTCCCACTAATATACAAATTAATAAAATTAAACTAACAATAAATACTATAACACTGTACCGCTGAGGCAATAAACAAAAATTTAAAAAAAGAATCAACGAAAATGCGTCTTAAACAGTTGGCCAACTCTCCCTAAGAGTAGGTGGCCATCTCCCCCATGTTTAAGGGTTAGATGGCCATAGTGCGGAAAATAATCAGGAGATGATTAAATAAGAAATATTAACTTTATATTAATCACAGAACATCCACTTAACTCGTACAATAAGCTGCTGAGCATTATTTTGCAGGAACGTCGCACTTATGTTCACTTCTCTTGACGGTCACAAAATATCTGAGCAGTTACAAAACAATAATTAGGAAAAAGTCGCCGACTTGTAACACGAAACTGCCACACGTGTTCAACAATCGGTTACTAGAGTCAAAAGCATACCGCCTACCGAGTTGCTTTCACATCCGGTCATTCCAACATAAAATAGAAGCTATGGCCATCACACCCGTATGGCCATCTCACCCGGAACTACCCTATGTATGAAATTTTATGAAATTCGGTTGAGCGGTTTAGAAGTCTAGGGCATGTAAAGGACAAACATAAACACATTCCTTTACACATATACATACATACATACATACATACACACACACACACACACACACACACACATATATACATATATAGTCCACCGCTGTGGTCTCGAGGTAGCGTGCTGCCTTGTCACGCAGCGGGCCCGGGTTCGATCCCCGGTCGGGACAGTTTTTCTGGGTGAGGTTTTTATGGGGGATTTTCCTCACCTGTAAGACAAATGCCAGGAAAACTTTAAGGCCCAAACGGTCCCCGAAATCATATGACCATCATCATCATCCTTATCATTATCATCATCATCCTTCACCGGTGTGGAAAGCAACGGGAAGCTACCACACCTACATTTCCCTAGTAAAGCTGCAAAGCATAGCATGAAAATGTTATGATTGCAGTGAAAGACCTGCCCTCGGGCAGAATTACTATGGATGGATATATATATATATATATATATATATATATATATATATATATATATATAATGTGATTATGTTTCTTTTGGTCTGACTCTTTTAAAATTATGAATTTGTGTCTTAATAATTTTAGCTAGAGAATCAGTTTTCGGGCAAATTATTTTCGAGATTTTTTTTTTGTATCTGAGGTTGTTATTGAACTATTTTTATTGGTTTGTACTTTTAGAAGAATACTTTTTTTCTTTTTACTTATTTTTGTTAGAAGACTAATTCATGTTTTATATTAAATGATTGACTTATTTAAGGCATAAGTTTTTATTATTATTTTTGCATTTATATTAATATACCCTTACATTTATTGTTAAATGTGTGTGTGTGTGTGCATAGTTAAAAAAAGATAGTTCTAGCGACGTTTCAATGTAGAACGTTCGTGTATTAGTTTGTTGGATGTAGAGATACCAAGCATGAAAAAAAATAATAAAAAAGACTCTGAGAATGACAACAAACCTAGTTTCACGCAGTTTTTAAATCCGGTACGGTGTTTGCTTTGAGACTTTATTTTTGTTATTTTTTTGCATTGAATGCGAAGGAGGGATCTCTTTTGAAAACAAAAGGCTGGTGTTACACTTTATAAGGAAGCTCTTCCAGGTAGATACTGGATCATATCGACCTGTTCGTCATATCCAGTTTCAATAAAGAACGTCTCTGTTTCCCACTGTCATTCAACACGAGCTGTAAATGTTTCGTCTCTCAACTCTTCATCCACGCCTGAAATACAAGCTAAAATCGCATGAAATCATTACAACAAATACGATGAATTCCTTTCATACGTTTAGTCACATGTCCTGATACTGAAAGATACAAGTAGAGAAGTTTCATTGATACCAGACCTTTGTGCAGAATACTATAGGTTTTATATAGGCCTACTTTATTCAGTACTAGCTAATACTCGGTGTGCGTTGCTACGCCTAAATAAATAAAATATGATTTTTAAATCTTCTTTTCAGTTAAACTTCTACACCTAATGCTTTTAGAGCATAATAGCAGCTAAAGCACTCGATGTATATAAAATATGTACACACAAAGTTATACATGGCGTTTTGATAACACTGGCAACAACAAAGAAACTTTTTTTTTGTCTCAAAAAGAAAGAAAAAAGTGATTCTGATAGTACTTTTTTCTCCTGAATTCAAATATGATATCGGTTTTTCTCCATCACGCAAGGTTTCCGAGTGACAGGAATTTATAATTTCAAACACTTTAATATTTTCTACATTCGTAACTACAAAATATTCGAACATTCGGACTCGCCTAGAAAGTAAGAAATGACGATTTTCTGCTATATTTCGCCTGTGGAACATTCCTCTTGATGGTCCAACAATAATCGGCCAGCATATTAGAATTCAATTTGCCTTGATATATCTTTTCCATAGTTACAATCTCCTGAGTTACCTCATTTGGTTTTATTTTACAATGGACAAATGGACGAAAAAATGTTTATTAACCCATTCTCCTCAAAAGACGAGGTAGACTCGCCAGCAGTTAAATGGCCTTGAACCCAGAAGACGAGGTACACTCGCTTAACTCTACTGTTATATTTTTGGCAATATTTTGTACATCCCTTGGCAGGGTAATCTTTTATTAAAATTTATGAATAGTAGATGAATACGTTTTGGCCTTCACCCTTAATGTGATCTCAAGTACCGTTATCTTTTGCTTGTTTTGAATGTCTGAAAATAGAAAATATAATTTACGGTAATTTAAATGCGGTTTCTGGGGAAATGCATTGAGCATTTAAACCTGAAACGAATGGGTTAAAAAAATAATTATTTAAATCGATTAATTGAAATTGAAATAAAAAAAACTGTGGGTGATGGCGAAATTCCGAATAGGCCTACATATTTGAAAACACGATAAAAAAACTTCATTAAGTACAACTATTGGTACTCATGAGACAAAAATCGTGTTGACCAGTGTAATCAATTCTTATTTTTTGGTATTCCGGTAAACCCCAAATTTTAATGGTCGGATTTCGCTGAGTTTTTGATAATACTTACCTGTGTTTATTTTAATAACATAGCACAGAGTTTCGTTGTGAAACATCAAAAACTGAGACCGCTAGAGCGACTTTTTAATTTTTGTTTCAGGTGAATTCTTATACCTTAATGGTTTTAGAGCATAATAGATAGTGGCTGAACATATAGAAAAATATATATGTATAAATTTTCATGAAAATCAGTTGAAGGGTTTAGAAGTCTATAAGTCACGAACATACGCAGGTTGAATTTGTATATATAAAGATATAATAAAACAAGATGAATCATATTTGAAGAGAAAAATTATACGCTCAGACCGGGACTTGAACCCGGGACCCTTGGTTCTCTAGACCAAGTGCTCTACCAACTGAGCTACCTGAGCAAGTACCGATCTAAACGCAAATCTTTCTCTATATACATTGTAATTCCCATCCACTAAATGCTGTGAAGCCATGCTTCTATCTTGCAAATGGCGGCTCCTTTATTAAGAAGACATATTTGGGAATTATACATTACAGCCAGTACGGCTTTTTTCAAGTTTTTATTATTGATTTCGTACATCTCAATGATGGATAAATCATTGGTCTAGAGAACCAAGGGTCCCGGGTTCAAGTCCCGGTCTGAGCGTATAATTTTTCTCTTCAAATATGATTTATCCATCATTGAGATGTACGAAATCAATAATAAAAAAGATGAATCAGTTTTATTATACTTATCATGCAAATGATTATCATAAGTAACGCCACGAGTGATTTCCAATTTATCTAGAGGATTTGGAAATCAAGAGTGACATTTGTTAGGACAATTTAACGAATAAAATTAAGCTGTTTACTCACAAATCATTATTTAAATATAGTTTTTTAATAGTTAACTTATATATTTAATGTTAACGGCGGTGTATGAAAAAAAATAGAAATGTTTGGTTATGTTTCATTTGTTCATCCACTGCAACTCGATCATATTATTTATTGCCAAATTAGATCGCAATTTTGTAATAATGCACCCTAGTGGAGAAAAAATGAACACATCAAACTGTATATTATAACCAACATTATAGGTTATTAATTTTTTTTTTAGAAAACAACTCAGTAAATTCATTATTTAAAAAACACAATTATTGAACACACAATTATCAAATGTGTACTTCGAAAATATATAAAACTATTATTCTACCAGTTATATTATATGGATGCGAAACATGGCCTCATACTTTAAGGGAGGAAAGGAGATTATGAGTATTTGAGAATAAAGTTCTTAGGAAAATTTTTGGACCAAAGAGAGATGAACAGACAGATGAATGGAGAAGACTGCATAACAGTGAATTACATGATCTTTATAGGAAGCCAGATATAATGAGAACAGTTAAGTCTCGTAGACTGTGATGGGAGGACATGCGGCACGAATGGGGAATGAAAGACGTGCATGGAAGCTCCTTGTAGGAAAACCAGAGGGAAAACGCCCAGTTGGTAGACCAAGAATGAGGTGGAGAATAACATTAACTATGTTTTGAGGCAAGTAGATTATACAGGGGATGATTGGAAAACATTGGCTCAGGATTGTGATATATGGAGAGCTTATGTCCGCGCGGCCATGAACTTACGGGTTCGATAGTTGCAGTGAGTTAGTTAGTTAGTACTTCGAAGGAATCTGTTCATTATTTGCTATATTCAACATATTTGTTGGAGAGTCAGTCAGTGCAAAATAATGTTCTGACCTGTTCAGAATATTGAAAAGGAGGAGCTTTATTTATTTTGATAAACAGAATTCGATAAATATCGAGGTGAAACACGACTATTATTGGTTGTAAAACAAAATTCATTGAAACGTGATAGGTCATTGACTCCCATTTGGGGTATGAGTTAAATAGTCAATATTATTAATGGAATGTGGCATAACATTGCCGAAATTCCATTCCATTAACGGAGTTTAATATCACACATTATAGGTACTGCTCGGGACCCAGCTCCGTGTGTCTGAAAGGAATTTGCTGACTCAGCTGTTAGTATATGAGAATCATAGAAGTGTACCTCCTCCCACACTGCTCCCCGCAAACACACAGAGCTTGGTCTCGAGCTGTACTGTATATTTACGTGTCACGTGCCACCCGGCCCTTATAGTGACACGACTTTTCGCGGGAGAAGCATTTTAACTATGGAACACATACATACTTTTTTGACCAGTCAAGGTTAGGGCCACTTCCGAGACAACACAACATTAAGACGAAACACACTATTCACACAGCATTCATACCTAAAATGGCGAATTTGAAAGTGATGATTATGATGACCAGAGAAGAGAAAAGTTTACGAGTATTTGAGAATTAGCTTAGGGAATGTTTTGGACCAAAGAGAGATGGACACACAGAGGTATATATAGGCCTATATATATATATATATATATATATATATATATATATATGTGTGTGTGTTTGTTTGGTCGCCCATTCAGGCGATAACACAGTGGAAATTAAAAATAGACTCGTTCAAACAAAACAAGCAATAAATGTTTTAAACTCTGTTTGCTGGAGCAAAAATATTACAAAAAATAGAAAATTATAAATATATCAAACCATAATTCGGAGCATTTTAACATATGGTGCTGAAGTCTGGCAAATTCCTACCAGGGAAATGAAAAGAATTTTAAGTACAGAAATGGATGTTTTAAGAAGATCAGCTGGGAAATATAGAATGGATAGAATACGAAATTAAGAAATAAGGACAATTATGGGTGTACAAGAGGAGCCGGACATCGTAGAAAAGAAAAGATTACAGTGGTATGGCCATGTCAAAAGAATGCCAGAGCAAAGATTGCCTAAAATTGTTATGGAATGGATCCCAATGGAAAGAAGGAAGAGAGGAAGACCGAATAGAACTTGGATAGAAGGGTTACAAGCGGTTATGAATATCAGAGGATTGGATCAAGATCAATGGATGGACAGAGAGAAATGACGTATGGTTTCCGGAAGACGGCGGCAGCTGCCATGATACCGGATGATGATGATATATATGTGTGTGCGTGTGTGTGTGTGTGTCACAGTGAGCAACTTGATATTTGTGGGAAACCTGATGTAATAAGAACAATAAAATTAAGCCTGATGGACTGTGATGGTTACGAATGGGGAAAAAAAGAGGATACGATAACTTATTGCAGGTATATCAGAGCGAAAGTGTCCAAAAATGAGGTGGGAGAATTAAATTAATCATTTATTCGAGGGAGACGAATTATACAGGTAATGATTGTAAAAATATTAGTTCAGGATAGGGAAATATCCAAAGCTTATTTGATAGTGTCAGGTGAGTTAGTCTTCATCATCATCATCATCATCATCATCATCATTAGCAACAACTCTGGGTGGATGAAGGATTCCTTCAGAATTTTTCTCCAGTTAACCGTCCACCAATTCTTGAGATTTAAAGATTTGACATCCTGTGATACTCCATCCATCTCAAATTCGGTCTTCCAGTTCTCCGTCTTCCTTCTGGCTTAAAAAAAACTCCAAGCGCGACAGGCCTAGAAGGCCCTTGGCCTACCAGCCGGCTGCTGGCATCACATCCACATGTGCTAATCACAGAGGTAGACGATCATCGAGCCAGTGTAGAGGTGACATGTGGTCAGCATGTCGGGTCCCCCAGCCGTTATTGCTGGTCTTCTCAACCTGGAGTAGCTACTTATTGCAGCCACCCAAATGCCTCACGATGCTGAGTGGGCACCGGTCCCTTACTGGCCGAAATTCCATGGAAGAATTTCTTCCCCCATAGGAACTCGAACCAGCGCAAATCCCGTAGCTATGCGCCAAGGCTTCTTGCCTTAACCACTCGGCCACGGCGCGGGACTCTTCTGGCTTACCATCTATAAATCTTCAAATTACTTCATTTTTGGTCAACTTCTGAATATGTCCTGCCCTTTTTAGACTGTTACTTTGATATATGTAATTATATCTGATTTAAACAAATCTCATTCGCATAAAATCAAAGGATATAGAGAAAAATGGTTTAGACATGTAGAAAGAATGAACGTAACAAGATTACCAAAAGCAGCATTTAACTACAAGCCAAGAGGTTCAAGGAATGTAGGAAGGCCAGTGAAAAGATGGACAGAACAACTGTGAGGCGGAACAGGCATTTTGCCTAGCCTGTGAAGTGAAGAAGAAAAATATCTCATTCGCCACTCTCCATTTTCCTTAATAGGTTCATATATCCTTCGGAGTATCTTTCTTTCAAAAATAGCCAATCGAGATGTCATGTTCAGTCAAAACTGAGGTTTTACTCCCTGAGTTAGCACTAGTTTAAATCTGGCTACAAGAGAGCATTGTTGCTCTGGATTCCAAAGATAATGGTGCGGTGTTATAGATAGTTGCATAAGCTCCCTTTTCGTCTATTTTTTAATCTTGTTCAATTATCGAAACTGCTTTGTAAAATGTGTTAAATGAAAATGAAGTGTTTCTTATCACTTATAAATTAATTATAAATTAATGTAGATTCCTCAGCAAGGAAGAGCGAGATGAAGAAGGAAGGAAATTAATCTAGAAAATACACACTTACTCATCAAAATGTTCTCTTCATATCGTTGATGAATGCAGTTTCTGATTGGCTGTTTGTAAATGGAAACAAAATTATTTATAAGTGGCAAGCTTATTCTAACAAAATCAAATTATTTCTGTAGCAATACTGTATGTGTTTATTTCGCGATTTACAGTCTACTCAAAAAAAAAAACAATAACACTGAGCAACAAAAAATGAACCTTTTTTTTTGTCTCAGAAAGAAAAATATGTAATTCTGATTGTATTTTTTCTCCTGAATTCAAATATGATATCGGTTTTTCTCCATCACGCAAGGTTTCCGAGAGACAGGAATTTATAATTTCAAACACTTTAATATTTTCTACACAATATTTGAACATTCGGACTCGCCTAGAACGTAAGACATGTCGATTTTCTGCTATATTTCTCCTGTGGAGCATGCCTCTTGATGGTCCAACAATAATCGGCCTGCATATTAGGATTCCTTTTGCCTTGATATCTCTTTTCCATAGCTGAAATCTCCTGAGTTAGCTCATTAGGTTTTATTTTTCAATGGACAAGTGGACGAAAAAAGTTTATTAAAAATAATTATTTAAATCCATTAATTGAAATTTAAATAAGAAAACTGTGGATGGTGGAGAAATTCCGAATACATATTTGAAAACACGATACAAAAAACTGCATTAAGTACAACTATTAGTACTCATGAGACAAAAATCATGTTGACCAGTGTAATTCTTCCTAGTTTGACGAGAGTAAGTGTCCCTAAAACGAATAAAATACTTATATACGAGGATATTGTCGGCCGCAGGGACTAGTGGTTATGTTCCTTGCTTCTAGTCCCGAGGGTCCCGGGATCAAACCCGGCCGGGGTCGATGGATTTTTTTAGGTAGAAAAAACCTAAGGAGTAAGTACTCTGGGAGGGATTTTAAGCCGTGGATCCCGAGTCTGAAGATTTTCAAGTTCGAAAAAGATCCTTAATCCTGAATAATGAGGCCTCTAAGCAAATTTTACCGATCTCCTTCATCCCAGTAATACCTTAGTTGCTCTACTAGATGTCTCATTGGGTCGGTATGTTGATCGTATACCATTCATGACATCTTCCGGGAAATAAGAGCAACTTGGTGTAGTAACTACAAACAAAGGAGAAGCTAAGGCTCAATGCTAGGTTGTTACGCCATTGTAGATGTAGATACGAGCATTTTATTTTATCATAAGTAATGCCACGAGTGATTTCCAATTTATCTAGATAATTTGGAAATCAAGAGTGGAATTTGTTAGGATTATTTAACGAATAAAATTAAGCTGTTTACCCACAATTCACTATTTAAATGTAGTTATTTTAAAATATTTATAGATTTAATGTAAACGGCGATGTTTGAAAACTAATGAGAAAGTTTGTTATGCTTCATTTGTTCAACACTGCAACCAAATTATATTATTTATTGCCAAAGGATCGCAATATTGTAAGAATGCACTCTAGTGAAGAAAAAATGAAACACATAAAACTGTTTATAACCAACATTATAGATTATTAATTAATTTCTGATGTCCTATGATGTGACATGGTAGGCTTTCGTACAGGTCCCGCCGGATAAGTAGGAAGGGGATACAAATGCATGCTCCAGAGTTATAGTTCGTCTGGCTTAACTTTACAAGATATTTATGGAAAGAGACAGCTGTGCTCGCCTCTCTCACTCGCATCAGGGTTGCCGGGATTTCTTCATCAGATGTTAATAGGGGGAAGGGGGAAGACGAAAACTGACAACAGGGTGGGTTCGTTCTTTCGTAACTGAGCGAAAGCGGTTATGGATCTACCCTTATATCTCTATCTCTCTATTTGCCAAGTTAAGCCAGATATACAATAGTACCGCGCTCCGCATGGAATTTGGAGCTCTGAACTATGACATGACTGGTCTAGAGTGTGAAGATTTTCAGGCACGTGAAAGGACCGCAAGCCTCAATAAAAATGGTTTTAAACAAAATTTAATCGACCTTCATCCACCAAAATAATACCTTAGTTGCTTACTAGACGTCTCGTTGAGACAATGTCTTAACCACATGTCACTTGTTGACATCTGAAGATAAATAGGCGTAACAAAATAAGAAACTCCCGCTAGCGATATCCGTATCTCCAAGCGGGACGTATGGGGTTGATACAAAAATCAACATAATTTATTATAATCATGATCATCAAGATATAATTAACTTTTTCTTCGACAATTTATAAATATTCCTTTAACCATAAGTGGGGCACGCCGTAGCGTAGTGGTTAAGGCACTGAGCTACAAGCCGGAGGGTCGAGGGTTCAAGTCCCGTTGGGGTCAGGATTTTTAAACTGACCCAAACCCTCTGGCGGCACTATGGCCCTGGGGTCGACTCAGCCTCTAACTGAAATGAGTACCAGACGCTTGTTCTGGGGTAAAGGCGGCCGTCACGCAGGGCTGACAACCCGGCTGACATAAAGTGTCGATTGTCTAGAAAAAGTGGCAGCCTTAACCTCCTACTACCCCAAGGGCCTCCTGAGGCCTGTAGTGGGATCACTTTACTTACTTAGTGTATAAGTTTATAAAATATATATAGTGGATCTGTGTACTTGCTTCATACTTATAAAACTTTATTTTCAAGGGGGGGGATTTAAATTGGAAAATATATTTAAATACCAACCTTAATTGATTGCATTAAGAGCTGTTGACTAAGTCAGTGTAAATGTTCTAGAGCAGCGATTCTCAATTGTTTTTTGATTGCAGATCTCTTTAACTTTAAAACAAATTTATGGATCCACAAACGAATCTTATTATGAACAAGGATCCATATGTGTATTATATTAGGCTATATGAATTTGTATTTTAACTTTTACAATTTTTAATGAGTTGTAATTTCTGATCCTATAATAAGAAATACTTTCAATCTCTTGGTGGAGTATAATAGTTCATTTTCGCATCCATTTAATGAACCTGGAAGAATAACAGAAACAGTTTCCTATATTTTTCAGTTTAATATGTGGGCTGTAACAAAAATAGTGGCAACACTGCTGTAGAATCGAAACCAGACAGAGTTAATTGTTCTAACTTCTGCCACATGTTAATATATGTCTGACCTATCCAACTCGTCCGTATGTCTCAAAGCGCATGCGCTTTGGAGAGTGGAATCTATTCTCCAGCGACCGGAATCCGGCTCTGACGTTTTCACGACAATGTTTCCGATATGAATATTCAGTGAGAGGGGTCGCTTTATGTATGCGGTTCAGCTGACAACATCTCAGCAATTTAAAACCTTACTAGCGCGCTATAGCGGCGTCAAGAGCAGTGATTGTTTGTGGCAGACATCTACTCCCACTCAACTATTTCCATATTGGTAGTAGAGGGCGTACAACCTAAACGTCAGAGCCGGAGATCTAGTGGCTGGAGTTTACTAGTCTCCTCTGAGTTGCCGCTCTAAGATGTTGTGTTTCGTCATGTTTACAAAGCAGGAACAGCGATTTTGGTTGAAAATTCAATGTGTCATGGCCATACAGCACGACGATGTCATGAAGGTATTGTGGAAGCATGTGGGGAGACGGCATTAAAGACTGCTCAGACTCACACGGCACACTCTGTAGCTGGTCTGTACCATCGCTGGGAGTGGGAAGTGCGTTTCCATCCAACACATTCACCCGGCTTAAGCCCCTGTAATTATGATTTGATCTCTAAGGTGAAGGAACCACTTCGTGACATTCGATTCCACACTGTTACCGAGATTCTGCTGACATTAAGGTGGTCATTCAGAAACATCAACAGAACAGGAGCTGCTACAGGAATACCACGACTTCCACATCACTGGCAATGAGTTGTAGACAATGCTGGGTACTACATTGAAGGACTGTAGAAGTTTCACAGATCTGTCACTTGTATACTAGTAATAAATAAATAGTTGCCACTATTAAGGTTACAACCTAAGTATTTTTTAGAGAATTTGGGATTACAATATTCCCTTATGGGTAATTTCATGCATTTACAGAATCAAGTCTATGTCTAATTTATTTCTGCACCTCATTAATATTTATAATTATTATTCCTGTATTGTCCACCGCTGTGGTCTCAAGGTAGCGTGCTGCCTTGTCACGCAGAGGACCCGGGTTCGATCCCTGGTCGGGACAGTTTTTCTGGGTGAGGTTTTTATCGGGGTTTTTCCTCACCTGTAAGACAAATGTCAGGAAAACTTTAAGGCCCAAACGGTCCCCGAAATTATATGGCCATAAACATCATCATCATCCTTCACCGGTGTGAAAACCAACGGGATGCTACCACACCTACAATTCCCTAGTAAAGCTGCAAAGCATAGCATGAAAAATGCTATGATGCAGTGAAAGGCCTGCCCTCGGACAGAATTACTATGGATGGATGGATTCCTGTATTTGAATTCAGCCACTTCTTCAGAATTTCTCTCGTTTGTCATTTCCTTTATATAATGTATTTCTATGTGTGACCATATATTTACTTTTTAGGGCCTATTGGTGTCTTAGGCTTTATCAATTATAGAAAAATAAAATAATTGATCGAATTACCCATTATACGATTACTTTTTACACTTACTGTCTGTTCTGCTGTTGTGATTTTCGGTTGCTTGTATAGTGAGGAGTTAGAGAGAGGAAACTCTGTTGATATGAAGGTAGTGTAACAGGAAATCATGTCCAGTACGTTTCCTTGGACAACATGGTATGTTGAAGATAAATTTTCTCTATTATTTGAATTCCATTCTCGAATAAATAATCATTGCAATATCAGAAGATAACCTACAGGAAGGTCTATATGGACTTTACAAAATTACAGACGAAAGTGGATTGAAGATATCAACAAAGAAAACAAAAAATTATGGCATTTCAAGGAGCAGATCCTGTTAGATGTAAAATTGTATTTGACGATAACATTTTGGAGCAGGTGGATTATTTTACATATCTTGGATACATTATTTCATTTGAAGAACAAAATAATGCGAATGCAAAAATATCAAAATGTCTGAGGATTTTAGGGTTAATAATTTCGAATATTCAAGCCACAGTTAGTCCAGAAATATTCAAGATTAAAAGTGTATAAAAATATGTTCTTCCAACTCTTTTTGTAGTAGGGAAGCATGGCCATTGAAACAGAAGATTCTGAATGAGATATATTCGGAGAACTGCTGGAATCAACTACTAGATCATAAAAAATGAAGACTCTTAGATGAATTGCACTTGGAACCTTTAGAAAACAAAATTTATGATTATAAGTCAAGATGGATGCAACATGTCCATCAATTGGAGGATCACAGGAACCCAAGCAGTTGTTAAAGCTATCAACCTCCAGGAAGAAGAAGATCAGATGTCTACTCAGAAGACTTTTGGATGATGTTTCTATTGAAGCCGAAACAGGTCAACAAATGGCCTAAATTCGTGAACGGGTTATGATGATGCTGAATTAAACATAGTTAAATGTGGGAATAAAGGTTTACATGAAAACATTTACATTGGACTATTTAAACTCGTGCCCCAAATGGGAGGCAATGACCAATCACATTTCAATGAATTTCGATTTACAACCAATCACAGTCGTTTTTCACCTCGATTTAACAATTTAATTATACCATATTAAAATAAAGCTCCTCTTTTTAACACTCTGAATGGTCAGAGCATTATTTTGCAGTGACTGACTCTCTAAGAAATATGTTGAATTTAACAATTTATATATTAAGATGTAAGAATCCTAGAATGCAAGTGGCTCCCAGATTGATATGTGTAATGCACGAATGTAAATAGATACTGCTTGCGAGATATAATAGAAAAACATTTGTGGCAATTGATTATACCACAAAAGAAAAAAAACCACTGCTTACACTTTCTTAAACGTATTATTTCCCAGGTATTTACGTTCCAGAAAAATATAATTGACATATTTACATCATAGGACATCAGAAATTAATTAATAACCTATAATGTTGGTTATAAACAATTTGATGTGTTTAATTTTTTCTCCAC
Source organism: Diploptera punctata (assembly GCA_030220185.1). Classification (NCBI taxonomy): domain Eukaryota; kingdom Metazoa; phylum Arthropoda; class Insecta; order Blattodea; family Blaberidae; genus Diploptera; species Diploptera punctata. Next base: position 75,773 of record JASPKZ010003057.1, read on the forward strand.
TAGGGTTTATTCTTACAATATTGCGATCCTTTGGCAATAAATAATATTATCTGGTTGCAGTGATGAACAAATGAAACATAATAAACGTTTCTCATTTGTTTTCAAACATCGCCGTTTACATTAAATATATCAATATTTTAAAATAACTATATATTTAAATAATGATTTATGAGTAAACAGCTTAATTCTCTTCATTAAATAGTCCTAATAAATGCCACTCTTGATTTCCAAATTCTCTAGATAAATTCACTCCTCACTTCGTGACATCGTGATTTTATCGATAATTTGGAAATCACTCGTGGCATTACTTATGACTATTTAACTCATGTCGCAAATGGTAGTCAATGACCAATCACGTTTCAATGAATTCTGTTTTACACCAATGACAGTCGTGTTTCACCTCGCTCTTTATCGATTTATCTTTATCAGCTCCTGCTTTTGTGATAAAGAAAGCTCCTCCTTTTTTAATATTCTGAACAGGTTACACCATTATTTTTCTCCAACAAATACATTGAATATAGCAAATAATGAATAGATTCAGTGTTTTACTGAGTTGTTTATTCAAAATATAAATGATTAACCTATAATGTTGATTATAATAGTTTGATGTGTTTCATTATTTCTCCACTAGAGTGCATTCTTACAATATTGCGATCCTATTTGGCAATAAATAATATGATCGAGTTGCAGTGAATATACAGGGTGGACCGCTCGAATGGACCTAATTTCAATTGCTTGTTACTGGCAAACGGTTGAAGATAGAAACTTAAAACAACGTTCATAGTACAGAAAAACTCACCAAGTTTCGAATCCTGTCGGTAGATGGCACAAAGATACGTTTCTCGTTCTTAGATTTAATTGTTTGTGAAAATGGCGACTCCGCAGATGAAAGCGCAAGCTGTTTTGTGGTATGCGGAGTTTAAATCAATCATTAGAGTTCAAAGGGAGTTCCGGCGTGTGTTTAACCGTGATGCTCCAACTGCTAGAAGCATAAAGAAGTGGCGTGATACATTATTAGCTACAGGATCTGTGTTGAAGAAGCATGGTGGTGGTCGCAGAGCATCCGATGAAATGGTAGCAAATGTTCAAGCCGCATTTGAGCGAAGCCCCCGGAAGTCATTAAGAAGAGCTTCGCGGGAACTTCAAATACCAAAATCGACATTACAACGGATTGTCCACAAACGCCTCAAACTGCACGCATATAAAGTGCAGTTAGTGCAACGTCTGGAGCCGAATGACATGCCGAAACGAGTGGAATTCGCCAATACGATGCTGGACCGTCTCGGCGCTGATCCTGACTTCATGACCAAGATTTTCTTCTCGGACGAAGCCACTTTCCATTTGTCAGGCAAGGTAAACCGGCATAATGTGCGGATCTGGGGATCGGAGAATCCTCACGCTATTCAAGAGCATGTTCGTGATAGTCCGAAGATGAATGTTTGGTGCAGTTTGTCACATAATAAGGTCATTGGACCGTTTTTCTTCGCCGAGAAAAACTGTTCGTGGTACCACATATCTTGACATGCTGGAGCAGTTCTTCTTTCCACAAATTGAACAACTGCAGCCTAACATCGTTTTCCAGCAAGATGGTGCTCCTCCCCACTGGTCCAATGAAGTTCGTACGACTTTGGACAACATTTTCCCTGGCCGTTGGATTGGTAGGGGAGGACCAATCGCGTGGCCCCCGAGATCTCCCGATTTAACACCACTGGATTTCTTTCTCTGGGGCTATGTCAAAGATAAAGTTTACACCACCCCAGTCAAAGACCTTCGTGATCTTCGTGAGCGCATCATAGAGGCTATTGAGAACATTCCAGAAGACATACTCCAACGTACTTGGCAAGAAATTGTTCATCGCTTTGATATCGTCACAGTGACTGCTGGGGCTCATATAGAGATGTGGTGATCTGGATATCAAAACTTGGTGAGTTTTTCTGTAATATGAACGTTGTTTTAAGTTTCTATCTTCAACCGTTTGCCAGTAACAAGCAATTGAAATTAGGTCCATTCGAGCGGTCCACCCTGTACATAACCTCACATTTCTAATTTGTTTTCAAACATCGCCGTTTATATTGACTATATAAATATTTTAAAACGCTGGTAACTATATTCAAATAATTATTTTTTAGTAAAGAGTTTAATTTTATTCGTTAAATAGTGCTAACAAATTCCCCTATTGATTTCCAAATTCTCTGGATAAATTCACTCGTCACTTCATGACATCGTGATTTTATCGATAATTTGGAAATCACTCGTGGCATTACTTATGATAAAACACTTGCTCATATATTTTCAGTGTAGGAAAGATAACATTCCTGATGCGTTACAGCTATTTTATAAAATTACCTATTTACTTACTTCATATGACGTATGTTGAGGTACGTATTTTATAATGTCAGACATCTGCAAACATTTGCGTAACCTGTTTAGTTGTTGACATTGTATAATGAAAACTTTTCCACATAAACGGTGAAATTTCTCTAAGTTCAAGAACTAGCTCTAACAGATTTCTTCAATAACTTTCAGCGCCTTCCATTTATTCTTTTTATTATGGCTTGAATAAGTCAATAGTTTTACACGAAGCATAAAGGAATTAATAAAACTAATGAAAAAAGCTACTAATATTATAATCTCACGGTGGCAACCCCAACTTTTAATCCCAGGTTTGAATACTGGCGGTTGCAGAGGAGTATTGGTGGTGGGCCATACTGGTATTTTCAGGTTTTTCTCTGGGTTGTCCCTTTTCCCGAATTTCATCGCACGAACACTCTATTTTACCCTTTCCTTCCCCTTTACTGATGAATTTTGTACCCTGCGTTTCTTTGGACGGCCTAGAGATCTTTTTCCTGTTGGACAATAACGAAGCATGGTTTTGAGAACTCTATCTGAAATCATTAGTCGCAAATAATTCATCCAGTTGTTCTGGTACAGTATTATTATTATTATTATTATTATTATTATTATTATTATTATTATTATTACTGGCTGATTACCCGGTGTTACTCAGGAATTTACTTATCCCGACGTTCTTAATTTTTTTCTATATGCCAAGTTCCATTTCGATTAAACAAAAATTTGAGCATTAACGGACTATGGCACTGGGAGCGATGTCCTGCTACCTTCTACGTATGATAGAGAATTCCACGTTGCCCAGGAATCTACTTATACCAATCTTCTTGGCACCAGAAATGGTTATTGTGAGTTATCCTTAAAATATAGACATGTACAGTTGCGGACTTTTTCGTAGATTTTTTTAAATATTCAATCTTGTGTACGATATATTAGTTGTGGTTTAGGCAGCGTTAGCTATTTAAGCGTAAAAAAAGCTACTTTTTTAGTTAACTGATGACCCTTCCCCCTTTTTTTAGTTCCGGCTCTATAGTACGTAAATTAATATGTTGTATACGTTAATTGCCCCATAAAAATCTCTAAATGATGGAATAAACACCATTCAAATCAGTCAAGTAGCTTTTGAAGCCAGAAAGGACAGACAGACAACCTCACGCTCATTTTGTACATAAAGATTATTATTATTATTATTATTATTATTATTATTATTATTATTATTATTATTATTATTATTATTATTATTATTATTATTGTTATAAGACTTGAAAGCATAATAGTCCCTTCGATTGGTTGCTGGCCAAAGGAAGGCAAGACCAGTGATGGGGCTGCCATCTTATAGCCCCTGGTGAGGCTTTTCTGGAGAAGAAAATAAAATAAAGAAAATAAAGGACAGAAGAAATGGAAGAAAAAAAGACTCCCTATCTGGGATGAAAAGGATATCCCTGAAAAAAATTACTAGAACAATAAAAGTTTGGGAATTATTTATGAGGTTATGAAACCATCCTTGTACAAAAAAACACCAGATTACGTTTATATAACACTTTGGCTAGACCAGTATTGACCTATGGTAGTGAAGCATGGACACTAAAAAGACAACATGAAAGCAGAATAACGGCTTGTAAAATGAGATTCATGCGCAGAACAGCGGGTTACACCAGGTGGGATCGGAAAAGGAACACCGATATCTTAAAATAATTGAAGACTACGCCAATTTTGGAATATATTAAACAGTACCAACTAAATTGGAAACACCATCTTGAAAGAATGAGTTCAAATCGGATCCCCAAAGCTGTTTATAATTATATACCAAGAGGACGAAGATCACTGGGCCGTCCTATGAAACGCTGGAGGGAAAATTTTCTATAGGATCGTAACAGGCCTTGGCCTAATACTTGGAAGGAAGAAGAAGAAGATTATTGTTATTATTATTGTTATTGTTGTTGTTATTTTTTTTAATTGCTAATGAGCCCACGTAGGACTACGCAAAGTACTTAGAGGCGTTTCCTTTGAGTCCAAATTTCTTTCATTCTTTTGCTATGAGCTTGTTTTCTCTTATCTGTCCAAGTTGTTCCAGTTTTTTTCTTCGGTTTGTCCTCTTGGTCAACTTGCAACTTATTCACCTTAATTCCAAATATATCTCTGTTTGAGATATCTTCTTTAGTAATTCCTGCCAATTTTAAGTCCTTTTTGACTTCATCAATCCACTTCATAGTATCCACTGGAGCTTTACTTCTGTTTTCGTAGAATTTCATTATCTGTTTTGTAAGCCTATTTGAGTTCATTCGTTATTATTATTATTATTATTATTATTATTATTATTATTATTATTATTATTATTATTATTATTATTATTATTATTATTGCAGTTTAACGTATGTTGTTAGCATGTAGGTCTACACAGGAGGGTATGTCTTCATAATAACTTTTCAATATTGGAGAACTAGAAGTTACTCTAAATCCACGGTATAAAAGAAAATCCGTTAGTAATCCCAAGGACGATGAAGTTCACAGAACTTTGGCGCTATATACACAAGCAAGTCTAATAAATTGAGAAAAGTAGCGACACACGCTCACCCACACGGTCTTCATTTGTCACTTTCATTTATTTTTCACGCAAGCCTCTTCATTCCCTTCCGCATCTTTTATTTGTTCTCCGTTTGCTTTGTTATTTTAACTCCCTTATTTCTTATTTATTATCAGTACCTGTACCTAAAAATAAATATCTTTAACTCTAGTTTTAGGGTCTGTTTCACCAACAGAGGTAACTGTATGACGCCAGTTTTCCCCATATATAATACATAGCTTAAACTGGCGTTATACAGTTACCTCTGTTGGTGAAACCGACCCTTAGTGGTGTACCATAGTTTGGTCAATAACTCTATTATTTACTACTACATCGAGAGAACATTATATATTTCACATAATTAAATCACTGGCACTATCAAACCCTAGGTTCATGTCCGCGCCGACATTAGCTCTCCATACATTCTTATCCTGAGCTAATGTTTTTTTAATCATCCCCTGTTTAATCTAACTCCCTCATATTATTTTTGCAATTAGAGGGTCTCTTTGAAGGGCGTTATTAATAATTTGCTAATGTATTCTTAACTCTAGATGTTGATATTAATAAAAAGTCCTTATAGTAGCGCGCCGAGGAATGCATAGGATTTTATGGGTTGAAGTCGTGACTTCTAGCAGAATTCATGGTATTAATTTTATATCTCTAACATAAAGAGAAGCTAACGACACGGTCTACCAATAATTTAATATAACTGTACACAAAATAAACATTAGTAAGACAAAATAAAACTTCATATGAGTTAAAACATGTTAAACATTTATGATCTGAAAGTAACATATTAATATAGAACTTGCCAAATATTAATTGGATTTAGATGTAACATTTACTATTAATTTTACTCAAGAAAGAGAGATAAAACGAACGACTTTATTAACATCTTTAAAGGATTAATTTTTAGAGTTGAACTTTTTTATAATTAAATAAATATTAAGACATTCCTGAAATTTCTTAAAATAAATGAAAACTTTACGTACGTAAACTGCCCAGCAGAGTGGCTGCTGTGTACCCTGGACGGATCAGAGACCTCACTCTCTCTGGCCCCATCTGGGCTCAGTTTTACATCGTATTCTCCTTGGATGTGGCAGAGATAAAATTTGCTAATTGTTTTCTGGAACATTCTATAGAGTTGTTATTTAATTTCAAAGAATTCCTGTCCCTTGTCGCGAGATAACCATGTAATTTCTGGATAACTTTAGGTATTATTTGTATCAAGATAACACGTTTCTAAACGAGTTCCTATAACTTGTTTGTTCAGTAGAATCTACAGCATGATTCAATATTTAATATGCTAATTATTTAATAAAGCGATATAAGATAAATCCAGTTATCCCGTGATTAATCATGTTAAACCCGTGTCACAACATAGTTAATGTTTTTCTCCCACCTCGTTCATGGTCTGCTAACTGGGGGTTTTCGCTCTGGTTTTCCTACAAGAAGCTTCCATGGTCCTCTTTCAGTCCCCATTCCTGTCAAATGTCCTGCCCATCTCAGTCTACGAGACTTAACTGTTATTATATCTGGTTTCCTATAAATATCATGTAGCTCACTGTTATGTAGTCTTCTCCATTCGCCTGTCTGTTTATCTCTCTTTGGTCTAAACATTTTCCTAAGAACTTTATTCTCAAATATATTAAATATATTTTCGACTTAAAGTACGTTTCCATGTTTGGCATTCTTATAATATAACTGGGAAATAACAGTTTTATATATTTTCAGTTTAAATTTTTTTTAGACGAATTGTGACGATAAGAGTTCCAGTAATGCGTAATAGCACGCATTTCCAGAATTAAGTCTATGTTTAATTTATTTGTGCATCTCATTCCTGGTTTGTAATTCTACCTTAGAATTTGAATTCAGTCACTTCTTCAAAATGTCCTTCATTTGTCAATGATAATTAACTAACTCACTAGGTTCATAGCCGCGCGGACTTAAGCTCCCCACACATCCCTAACCGAAGCTAATGATTTTTAATTATCCTCTGTATAATCTAGTTCCCACAAATGTATGGTTAATTTTATTCTCCCATCTCATTCTTGGTCTACCAACTGGGCGTTTTTCCTCTGGTTTTCCAATAAGAAGGTTCCATGCCCATTTTTAATTTCCCATTCGTGCCACATGTCCTGTCCATCGTAGCCTACGAAATTTTAGTGTTCTTATTATATCTGACTTCCTATAAAGTTCATGTAGCACACTGTCAATAATAATAATAATAATAATAATAATAATAATAATAATAATAATAATAACAATAATAAAAATAATAAGAGGCTAGTGAAGTGCTTTGTGTGGAGTGTGGTATTGTATGGGTAGAGACTTGGACATTAAGACCGAATGAGGAAAAGCGACTGACAGCTTTTGAGATGTGGATGTGGAAAAAGATGGAACGTATAGAATGGACAGACAAAATATAAAATAAAGATGTGCCAGAACGAATGGGTGAAGGAAGAGCAATGTTGGAACTCATAAAGAAGAGGAGAATAAATTGGATTGGCCACTGGCTAAGAAGAAACTGCCTGCTGACGGATGTACTAGGAGGAATTGTAAACAGAAAGAAGGTTAAAGGCAGAAAAAGACATCAGATGATAGACAATATTAAAGTAAATGGTTTTTATGCGGATACATAAAGGAAGGCTGAGTTAAAGAAAGAGTAGATAATGCTGAGTTTGTAGTGAAAGACCTGCTCTTGGACAGAACACTATGTAATAATAATAATAATAATAATAATAATAATAATAATAATAAAAGGCCTAATAAGTTAATAAAATCAGATTTGTGGATAATAAATTATACGTTTTTTTTAAGGATAACACTTTATTCATAGTCCTTCTTTCTTTCCAGTCTATGGCAGGGACGCCCAAATTATGACCCTCCATCACTTTCTATTCGGTCCCTGTAGGCCTCTAGCATTCTAATAAATTAAAATATGCTAAGGATAGGCCTATAATATTTGTCTGTTAGTAATGAAACAAGAATTTGTGGAATATGTTATTTATAACGACATAAGAAGAAAAGCAGCAAATCAACACACGCTTATATTAATAATAATAATAATAATAATAATAATAATAATAGATATAATAAGGCCTATAGCTATAATAGGGCTTATAATAATAATAATAATAATAATAATAATAATAATATACATGGACTTTTACTTTAAGGGAGGAAAGGAGATTACGAGTATTTGAAAATGAAGTTCTTAGGAAAATTTTTGGACCAAAGAGAGATGAACAGTTAGGTGAATGGAGAAAACTACATAACAGTGAACTAAATGGTCTTTATAGGAAGCCAGATATAATGAGAATAGTTAACTCTCGTAGATTGTGATGAGCAGGACATGTGGCATGAATGGGGCATGAAAGACATGCATGGAAGCTTCTTGTAGGAAAACCAGAGGAAAGCACCCAGTTGGTAGACCAAGAATGAGGTGGGAGAATAACATTAACTATGATTTCAGGGAAGCAGATTATGCAGGGAATTATTGGAAAACATTAGCTCAGGATAGGGATGTATTGAGAGCTTATCTCCGCGTGGCCATGAAGTTAAGGGTTAGATAGTGCCAGTGAGTTAGTTAATAATAAGATTCCATAACAACTATAATAGGGCCTCTGTCCCGCGCCACCTTCATGTTTCTTCCATTTGGCCCGCGATACAAATACGTTTGGGCGGCTCTGGTCTATGGGATTGATATTGAAAATTCGCTGCTAAATCAACCAAATATAGGTCCTATTCTGCACCGAATATAGAAGCTTCTAGAAGTCTACAACATCCCATTTTCATTGTAGAGGAGTATAATTCCGAGAAATAATTTTAATTACAATTATGTGTATTTTTGTTTTAAGTTTGTATGCCACTTTATGACGTGAATAGAGTTATATTTAAAACTGTATAACTTTATATATTACATCAATCGTATATTTTAGAAGTTACCACGCGCATCTCCATGAAATAGAACACCAGTTTTTTACATTGATTTTTCATCTCCATAATCCAGGCACGTCATATGATTGTGTTATAGAAGCGGATGGCTCATTGTAGGAGCGAGACATCGCCAACTTTATTGATATGGGTTGCGTATGTGTAAAAATGTTACACAGTAGCGAATTATGTCTATTCTTCTTCACTGCATCTTTCAATTCTTCAGTCAGCACAATTCATTACGGCACATACATAATTATTTTTAATTATCTAATGTGTGGCACTATTAAAAGAACCCTTAAAAACACAAGAAAAGGAACAAAAATTAAATTTTATAAAGTAATGGATGTTCCTGTATTGATGTATGGATCAAATTTTGGACGATCACTAAAAGACAAGAACAAAGATTGGAAGCAGCTGAGATGAGATTTTTAAGAAATATAGCAGGATATACTCTGCTGGATAAGAAAAGAAATGAAGATATAAGACAGGAACTAAATATTTTCAAACTTACAGACCGAATAATTAAATATAGGAACGACTGGAAAGAACATATTGATAGAATGCCAGAAGGAAGATTTCCAAAATTATTGCTAAATTATAAACCGCACCAAAGGAGAAATGTTGGACGCTCACACAGAAGATGGTCTGAACAATTTTAACACTTCTAGCTTTCACGAAACCGGAACGAGCCAACAGGCTTAATCCCTGGATGATGATGATCACATAATTATTTTTTGTCGATAACGAATATTATATATAATTTATTTTTCAAATATACCTAATATATAAAAATCAATGTTTTTTTCGTATTTTATGCGCTGCCATACCGTTCATCCGATTGTCAGGAGTTTCCCGGGAAGGTTATAGACTATAAGAGTGTTGTAATACTCAACCCCTTCACCGCTACTAATCACTCTTTGCAGTGAAAAACGTGAAAAAAGTTGGTTTTTTGGACGCTTTTATGGCTTACGCTACCTAAACCATAACAAATCCACAACATTAATGTACATAGAATCGATTATCTCAAAAACAAATCTAAAAAAAGTCTTTCATTGATGCCAAGAAGGTCGTGATACGTAGATTCCCGGGCAAGCGTAGCAGCGTACAGCGGGTATTCTTTTACGGGTAACTAACAATAACGAATTTTGTCTTTCAGCTCATTTATGGGATAAGTAGATTTCCGGGCAACGCCGGTTAACCGGGGTATCTGTAAATAATTACGATATAAATATATAATTATTTTTCCTTTTACTAAACTAAACATAAAAACACATTCACTTTCGACTTTCAGCTCATTTATGCCAAGATGATAGAAATCAGTAGATTCCCGGGCAACGCCGGGTAATCAGCACGGGGTAACTAAAAATAATTACGATATAAATGTATAATTTTTTCTAACTTATTCAACTAAACATAAAAACACATTCATTTTCATCTTTCAGTTCATTTATGCCCGACAACGCCGGGTAATGATCACGGGGTATCTAAAAATAATGACGATATAAATTTAAAATTATTTTCCTACATAAAAACACATTAATTTTCATTTATTTAGACGTAGCCGGATATTATCTAGTACCTAATATAATTAGGCTATGTGATTGTTACCCACCGCTGTGGTCTCGAGGTAGCGTGCACTTCATGAGTCGTGAATTTATCCCTAACTTGGAAATCACTCGTGGCATTACGTATGGTAAAACAATATTTATATTTAAATCATATACGAGTGGGAATATACTAATAAATCAATGTGTAAGGCAAGGGTGTGTATAGTCACCCACTCTTTTTAACATTTATCTGGGCGATATTTTAAACAGATGGAAAGAGGAAGCATCATCGGGTGTCCGCATTGGAGGAACTGATGTGAAAATTCTAGCACATGCAGATTACCTCATAATTATACAGGATTCAATGGATAAACTTCTAAAATCACTTTACTTATTACATCAGAACGTAAAAGAAATATAATTTTAAAATGTTTACTTCTAAAACTAAGATAATAATAATAATAATAATAATAATAATAATAATAATAATAATAATAATAATAATAATAATAATAATAATAATAGCTTTATTTTACCTGGCAGAGTTAAGGCCTTAAGGCCTTGTCTACCACTCACCCAGGTTTAAAAAAATACAAACAAAAAAATAGTCTTAAATCTAAATTACAATATATACATAAACGATTACAAGTTATGAATACAATACAATTAATATTTTTAATGTATTTTGATTTACTCTAAATTTAACGAATTAAATATATAATATGTACAAGATATATAAAAAACGAGGAAAAGATTAATGACATAGTATAAAATTAAATAAATAGAGAAAAAATTAATTATTAGACAACAGGTAACTGTATAAGCGTGACTTAAAGGTACCAAGTGTGCGGCAACCCCTGATATCTTGAGGAAGGAGATTCCAGGAGCGGGCAGAGGCTACTGTGAAGGAAGTAGAATAGGAGGAAGTTCTATGAAGAGGAATTGTTAGCAGACTGCTATCTTGTGACCTAGTGTCAATATTGTGGTAAGAGGATAACTTCTCAAATCTGGATGCCAGGTAAGTAGGGATGAAGGAATTCAGAAGCTTGAAAAGTAGTGAAATAGAGTGCAATTTACGTCTGTCAGTAAGACGGAGCCAAGAGAGGTTATTAAAGTGTTCGAAAATATGGTCATAACGGCGGATATTGAAAATCTCAGAGTAAATTCCGTGCAAGAGCAAATATTATATTAGATGATAAGTGCCTAGAACAAATCCAATATTGTATTTATTTGGGTTGCGACGTTACTTATGATTTTCCAGACCATGAATGATATGGAAAAATAACACAAACCATGAGCTGAGGGAAGTATATTACACAGGGGATGAGTTGAGGGAAGTATATTATACAGGGGATGATTGGAAAACACAGCTTACCTATACACAATAGCTCAGGATAGAAAACCTACTCTCCCCATGAACCTTTGGTTTCGATAGTGCCAGTGAGTTAGTTAGTTTTATATGGTATTCCATAAAAATCCTAACCTTAGTTTTAAAATAGTCAACACAGATATATATATATATATATATATATATATATAAATGGATTGCGCACAAGTGTGCAAAGGTGTAACACACAGTTAACAATCACTAACACTTTAACTTTGTCTTGCGTACTCACAAATTGTTTTTGTTCTTTGTGTACATGTTTCGATGTGATATCTTTCGCATTTCTGTTCACACACTTCGCATATGCATGCCATCTTCGGGTCATGGAATGTTTTATCTCTACACATTAGGTGGTGGAATCCATGCAAGCTTAATCTTGTGATGACGTGTCGAATCTGGAAATTTGCTTCTGTCCAGTTCCTATCGATCATCGCTCCGGCCATACTTCCTCTCTTTTCCTGCGTAGTCTTTGTAGCGCATGTTCATAGGGTTCTGTAGTTGGTAGTAGGTAGTAGGTATGCTGTTTTCAAGTCCTAGATAAGGAAAGTCTTCCTTGCCAGTAGGTACACTAGACGGCTTCTTGTCGTTTTTGATACTCCTATTGCCCTTTTTATGTACGTAGCTTTCACTTTTTCCAGTGTGTTCAGATTAGCTTCTGTAAGATGTGGCCATATGATTTATATCCCGTAAGTTATTATTGGGAGGATCTTTGCATTGAATAGTTTCATCACTGATTCCAGGCTTAGAGCTTGTATATTGCGTATATCATTTATTGCCATTATTGCTTGCGTTGATCTTTCTGTTACTTATGATTTGGATCTAGATAAGGGTATAACATTTAAATAAATAAATATCTATTGATGTGCGGAACAATAAAAATAACACTGAAAACATCACGAATAGACACTAAAATGAAGTTCTATACAGTAAAATAATGACAGTGTCGGCTTTAACATATGACAACGAGTCCTGGACAATAATGAAAAGGATTTTAGGCTTATTCAGGCGTCTGAAGTGAAATTTTTTAGATCGTTGTTGGATATACGTTCCGCACTGTAGCCGAGTGATTAAGACAAGACGCCTTGGCGCAGAGGTTACGGGACTTGCGTTGGTTCGAGCCTTCATGGGGAAAAACATTTTCTCATTGAATTCTCATCATTGTGAGGCATTTGGGTAGAATTTGGTTGAGAAAACCATCTATAACGGTTGAGGACCCAACATCCTCAGCACACGTCACCGCTACAATGGCTGGATGATCGTCTACCTATGCGATTATCTCATATGGATGTGGGGCCAGCAGCTAGATAATCTGCTGTAAATATCCTATATCTTCTTTATGTAAGCCCATGTTTCCCTTAATAGATATTTAGGCGCACCCTCCTATAGGGAAGAATTTGAACCATACTAATTTAGTTACACTTGTTTTCGTATAGATGTCATTTGAGTGGTCCGTGGTCAGCGTTCCGCCTCATAATGTCCGTCGCCGTGGCGTAGTCGGTGGAGTCCCTACCTTCCACTCCGGCGACCGGGGTTCGATTCCCGGCGGGATAGGGGAATTTAAATCTCCGCCTTGGGTCTGCGTGTGTGTCCTGTCCTTGTGTCAATATGTGAGAATAAAATGAAGTTAACAAAAAGGTAAAAACAATAAGGTAAAACAAGAAGAAAAAACAGTGTAAACGAAAAGGAGAAAAAAAGTATTATCAAAAAATAAAATACTGACATCTAGGAAACCAAGGTAGTACTGGGACGGGATAATTCGGTAAATTTTGCTTAGAGACCTTTCATTCAGGCTTAAGGATCTTTTACGAGCCTGAAAATCTTCAGACTCGGGACCCACGGCTTAAAGTCCCTCCCGGAGGACTTGCTCCTTGGATTTTTCCATCCTAAAAAAAACTTGTCGACCCCGGCCGGGTTTGAACCCGCGACCCTCGGACCAGAGGCAAGGAGTATAACCACTAGTCCACCGCGGTCGATTAATATCCTACATCGTTTTCTTAAGTCTCAGATTTGAATACATGCTTATACATGCATCTCTCCTGGGGTATATACATGCTTATACATGCATCTCTCCTGGGGTATATACATGCTTATACATGCATCTCTCCTGGGGTATATACATGCTTATACATGCATCTCTCCTGGGGTATATACATGCTTATACATGCATCTCTCCTGGGGTATATACATGCTTATACATGCATCTCTCCTGGGGTATATACATGCTTATACATGCATCTCTCCTGGGGTATATACATGCTTATACATGCATCTCTCCTGGGGTATATACATGCTTATACATGCATCTCTCCTGGGGTATATACATGCTTATACATGCATCTCTCCTGAGTATATACATGCTTATACATGCATCTCTCCTGGGGTATATACATGCTTATACATGCATCTCTCCTGGGGTATATACATGCTTATACATGCATCTCTCCTGGGGTATATACATGCTTATACATGCATCTCTCCTGGGGTATATACATGCTTATACATGCATCTCTCCTGGGGTATATGTTTATTTGACGATCGTTCAAAGTTTATAATTTAGTCCAAAAAAGATATTTGGTTTAAAATAGGTATAAAGTGAAGCGAATAATTTATAAATCACGATAATTGCAGCTTAACATATAATTTTCGTCGACTCGTTAAGTGAATTTAAATGTTTTATTCTATAATAGTTTCTTACATGACGTTAATTTGACGTTGAAATTTATGTCATGGTCCTAGTAGGGTATCGATCGGAGGTATGTTCTAGAAACATTCGAAAGAAGATATTTAAATATTTATTACGTTACAAAACTTTTAATGCAAGTCAAGGTAACATTGTCAATCTTATATGTTGTGGACTTGCGCTGGTTCGGTTCCCCATGGGGGAAGAAATTTTCTCACCCAGCATCGTGAGGCAATTGGGTAGCTACAATAAGTAGCAATTCCAGGTTAAGAAGACCACATGTCACTCCTACCCTGACTAGGTGATCGTCTACCTATGTGACTAACACATGAAGATGTGAGGTCAGCAGCCGGCTGGTAGGCCAAGGGCCTTCTAGGCCTGTCGCGCTTGGAGTTTTTTTAAATAAGATATGATGTATAAAGTCCACCGCTGTGGTCTCGAGGTAGTACTGCCTTGTCACGCAGCGGGCCCGGGTTCGATTTCCGGTCGGTGCAGTTTTTCTGGGTGAGATTTTTATCGGGGTTTTTCCTCGCCTGTAAGGCAAATGTCAGGAAAACGTTAAGGCCCAAACGGTCCCCGAAATCATATGACCATCATCCCCATCATCATCTTTATCATTATCATCATCATCATCCTTCACCGGTGTGGAAAGCAATGGGAAGCTACCACATCTAAAATTCCCTAGTAAAGCTGCAAGCATAGCATGAAAATCCTATGATTGCAGTGAAGGACCTGCCCTCGGGCAGAATTACTATGGATGGATGGATGATGTATAACAAATATAACTCTATGGAGCAATGGGCCTAGAAGGCCCTTGGCCTATCAGTTGGCTGCTGGCCTCACAACCACAAGTGTTAATCACAGATGTGTACGATCATCTAGTCAGTATTAGTGTGACGTATGATCATTCCCCAGACGTTATAGCTGACTTTCTCAACTGAATCCGCTACTTATTGTAGCTACCCAAATTTCTCACGATGCTGTCCCATATTGGACGAAATTCTACGAGAAAATGTCTTCCTCCATGAGGTCTCGAAATAGCGAAATCCTCGGCTATGTCCACCTCTGTGGTCTTGATGTAGCGTGCTGCCTTGTCACGCTGCGGGCCCGGGTTCTATTCCCGGTTGGGACAGGCTCCTGGGTAAGGTTTTCTTTTCTTCGGGGGTTTTTCCTCACCTGTAACACAAATGTCAGGAAGCTTAGGGCCCAATGTGCCCGAAATCATCCGGCCATCATCATTATCATCCATATCATTATCATCATCCATCACCGGTGTGGAAAGCAACGGGTAGCTATCACACCTACAATTCCCTAGTAAAGCTGCAAAATATAGCATGATAATGCGACGATTGCAGTGAAAGACCTGCCCTCGGGCAGAATTACTGTGGATGGATATATATATATATATATATATATATATATATATGGTATATGATAAGAAAAATAAATGCCTGGACGGGATCCGAACCCGGATCGCTGAGTCTGTACCTCAGTGTGATATCCATTACACCACCAGGCGAATCCAATTCAAACATTTATTTTTCTTATATATGTATTATATTCTCCATATATATATATATATATATATATGTATTATATTCTCCATATATATATATATATATATATATATATATATATATATATATATGATAATAAATATATATATATATATGATATGAAAAGAAAAATGAATGCTTGAGTCGGGATTTGAACCCGAGTCTCTAAACTCTGTACGTTTAGCGCTCTAACCAACTGAGCTACTCAAGTATTCCAACACACATTTTTCTTATATATGTAGTATTCTCAATTCACACAAGAGGTAGCGGGAAGTCGTTCCAACTGAGACCCAGTGGTCACTATAACAGGTAAGCAAATTTTTAAAGAGAATATTTACTTTATATCAGTAACGCTTATATATATATAATTTGATGTTAGAATTAATTTGATTAATTTGATGTTAGAATCTAGGAACAGAATAAAAAATGGTATTAATGGAACGCGTTAAAAATTAGTTGGAAAACGCTTATTTCCATATAGATGTCAGAGAGTGACATGTGGTTAGTATATTCCCCAAGGAGACATCTAGTAGGAAACTAAGATATTACGTCGCTGTTGAAAAGTCATTCAATTTTGCTCAGTGGTACTATGTGTGATTGAGGTTATTTTACTAGCGCGAAAATATTCAGATTTCCAACCCCTGGCTTAAATTCCCTCCCGAAGGGCTCGTTTCTTGGATTTTGCTTTCTTTAAAATCCATCGATTCCCACCGGGTTTGAACACACTGCCCTTGGGACTAGGGGGAAGGAACATAACCAGTAAGTAGATCACTGAGGCCGACAAAAAAAATAATAATAATAATATAGGTCTAATAATAATAAACGTAACCATAATAATTTTTTTATTATTATTATTATTATTATTATTATTATTATTATTATTAAAATTGTAGATACAGATACATTACATAGTAACATTAAAATCATGAGTAAATATTTAAATAGACTTTTACAGATTATTGAAGCTATACGTTTCGGACAAATGGAAACATTTTTCTAACATTCTTAAAGGAAGAGAAATGGATCTCGAAAGGAATGCTACATATTATGTTGCAACAATCTGCAGAGACATTTCAGAAACGCGGTGAGTTGGTCTTCACGTGGACTTTGCTGGAATTTCGTTTTTACTGTTTTACTATACATTTCCAGTTTTTACACGCTTTATATTAGCTTGACCTTTATCTATCTATCTATCTATCTATCTATCTATCTATCTATCTATCTATCTATCTATCTATCTATCTATCTATCTATCTATCTATCTATCTATCTATCTATCTATCTATCTATCTATCTATCTATCTATATATATATATATATATATATATATATATAATATATATATATATCTATCTGTCTATCTGTCTATCTGTCTATCTGTCTATCTGTCTATCTATCTATCTATCTATCTATCTATCTATCTATCTATCTATCTATCTATCTATCTATCTATCTATCTATCTATCTATCTATCTATCTATCTATCTATCTATCTATCTATCTATCTATCTATCTATCTATCTATCTATCTATCTATCTATCTATCTATCTATCTATCTATCTATCTATCTATCTATCTATCTATCTATCTATCTATCTATCTATCTATCTATCTATCTATCTATCTATGTAGCGGAATCTTTCAACGCGATTTTCACCCACTTAAATCATTGGATCGACTTGAAACTTTGTATACTTGTAGAGGACCCGTGACAATACAATAATTTCATATTTATTTTCTAAAATCCTGGCCATAATCATCAGAAAATCAAAAAAAATGTTTTTGTATCAATGTAACGGAATCTTTCAACGCGATTTTCACCCACTTAGAATCATTGGATCGACTTGAAACTTTGTATACTTGTAGAGGACCCGTGACAATACAATAATTTCATATTTATTATATTTTCCTGCCTACTGAATCTTGAATTTATCTTGTTTAATAAACTGGACAATAGATAACAAATAGATATTTTACTACTGTAAATTACAACAAATATAAACATCAAGAAAGTCATAATTTCGTAACGATATGAACAATTTTTCCCAGCTAAATAATATTTTTGCGCGATAGTGAGTTTTCTCGTACTTAAAGCAATGGCGATCATGATTGAAAGTTCAACTTCCTACATTTTGGGATTGCCAACCTAAATAACTATACTGTAATATTACATTTACACCCACGTGCCGGAAGTAACACCACTGCCCTTTATGTATTCTATGTATAATGTATATACAAAATATATCCGAAAGTTAGTATTAATATACATTATACGAAACAAATCACTGCATTTTAAATGAACTGAACTTTATTTGAAACAATACAAAACAATGAATACGAACTTGCGGGCATATTATCAATAATTGGTCTTAAGGCCTCCTGTGGTTTCAACTAATAAACTTGCCCACAATGTTAACGTTAGTAAATTGTTTATAATGAACGTAAATATTTACAACAAATATGTTATTATTTTACTATTATTATTATTTTGAAACACCATCGCGCAAAAAATAATGTACAGCGCACGTTTGTGAAGTTGTACCGAAATAGACATTTCGATACAGGAATTACGTCTTACTGCGCAAACTATACGTCATCGCGTCTCCATCTCGAGTGTCATCTTTATGAACAGCGCCAAATGCTGTCCTATCTATCCCTTCCCTTCCTAGTGCGCACCCTGTGCTATCGCGCACTCCCCCCTCTCCCTGTGAACTCTCATAAATAGCTGTGTTTTGTAACATCGAATCATCATCTACTCAGTCATCATTGGAGTCTGGTCAGAACAGCTCAGGAGAGCTGGTTTTGTTTGTTTAGTCCAGTAAGCCAGGGTGGGGACGCTAGGACAGTATTTCCCCCAACCCGAGGCTGGACTAGAGTGAGTGACAATGTATGTATGTATGTTGATTTGTATCATATTTTCTTTTTGTGTAGATGATCTATTATGATTTCTTTTCTTTGTAAATCGAATATTTATTTATTTATCTTTATATTATATCTGACTATATTTTGACTCGCATTAAAAGCTTTAGTTGTGCTTTTTTACTTATGCCTATTCATTCAGTAGTTAGCATAAGTCAGATATCAAAGTCAAATTCCAAAAGCTTGCTCAAGCGTGTGTTAGTTCCTTTATCCCAAAGCTTCCACGATTGTATTTTATAAGTCAGTAAACATTACATATTGGGAGAGTTTAGTAAAGAAAGTTGAATTCCTCTTTGCCTCTATGGGCCCGGGCAAAGATGTCACAATTTGAACAATCTATGCTTTCCAATCAAAATAGTAAGCAACAATATAACGGTTCCAAACGGTAGTAGAAGCGAGGTTAAATATTTATACTACGCCTCAAACTGGTTTACAGAATCTCGGAAATTAAAAACCTCGCTATAGCTCGGCTTTTAAAAACATTTTCCTTGATTCTTTAAAAACCACTTCCCAACTTCGCATCCTAAAACATACCCTCATATGCACACTATAATAGTGTATGATTCTACTGCAACTTACTTACTTGTTTACTCACTGGCACTATCGAACCCGTAGGTTCATGGCCGCGCGGACATAAGCTCTCCATACATCCATATCCTGAACTAATGCTTTCCAATCATTCCCCGTACAATCTACTTCCCGCAAATCATAGTTAATGTTATTCTCCCACCTCATTCTTGGTCTACCAACTGGGCGTTTTTCCTCTGGCTTTCCTATAAGAAGCTTCAATGCGTTTCTTTCATTCCCCATACGCGCAACATGTCCTGCCCATCGCAGTCTACGAGACTTAACTGAACTGCAACTTATTTAACGAATTTGTTTATTGACTACGAATTATTTTGTAGTTTCCTAATGTCTGTCATAAATTACTCAATGTTGACGCACTTCTTCTGCAATTTGAGAGGTGTTTTTACTACAAAAGTTGTAGTTTTGGTCCATCGCTGTGGTCTCAGGTTAGAGTCGCTGCCTCGTACGTAGCGGTCTGGGTTCCATTCCCAGTCGGACAAGTTTCTTGGATGATAGTTTTCCTTTTTCCATCGTAATCATTAATATCATATTTGCCATGTTTAGCACGAATGTGTGAATTAATTGTTTCTTTCGTCTTACATCTTAAGTTGTCTCTGAGGATCCTCTAGATCGAAGTGAATCACTCTTTCAGAGAGATCCTCCATACCCTTGTGTGGTCAAAATAGTATGTGCCTAAACCATAATTTGAAATCCCTCGATAGGTAATGCCACTGAAAGGCCCGTGTTTAGTGGAACACATGAAAGTACCTATAAGGTGAGAGGTTAAACTATGATGGGGAGAAAGAGAGAAGTTGTAGTTTTGCCCGGGTATAGATGTTTAAACTTCGGTTAGAATTTTTAAGAAATATGGCACACGCATCTCATCAAAGTTTATATTCTGCAAATTCATATTTGGTGAGTTGAATATGTCTCTTTGAAACATGTTATAAAATTTATAATAAATTTAATGTAGATTAAGTAAATATTTTTAGCTCAGTAATTTTTTTTAATGTTTAAAGAAGTTACTGAGATTTGAAATAAAAAATAATAATTTGTAGACACACTGAAAATATCAATACTAGTAAAATTCATATCAAATTCCGTTGGAGTATACATCACCGTACACAACAACAAGTAGCGGAAACTCAACCTGCAGAAGATGGAAGATAACTTCCGAAAGCGCTTCAGTTAATTTTATATACATATTTTAACAAAGTTGAGGACGACGGCACCTCCTAACAGGTACAATTTAATTTTTAACTTTCATCACTGAAAATATGACTATAAAAATGAATGTCAATATTTTTGGCTAAACTTTACAACATGTGATGCGACTTTCTAAATTCCTTCATAAATCCCTGTCAATTTTATTCTCAGGGTCTCATTTTTCAAATAATTTCCCACCATTACAATGATTTTTCCTCACCTGTAAGACAAATATCAGGAAAACTTTAAGGCCCAACGGTCCCGGAAATCATATGGCCATCATAAATATCATCATCCTTATCATAATCATCATCATCATCCTTCACCGGTGTGGAAAGCAATGGGAAGCTACCACACCTACAATTCCCTAGTAAAGCTGCAAAGCATAGCATGACAATTGCAGTGAAAGACCTGCCCTCGGGCAGAATTACTATGGATGGATGGATGGATTTACAATGATTTTTACATGTTTTCTAACGATATTTTTGAATATATATATTTTTTTCAGATATTGAACTACATGGGCGTTTTCCCTCTGACTTTCCTACAAGAAGCTCCCAGCAAGTCTTTCATTCCACATACGTGCAACATGTCCAGCCCATCGCAGTCTGTTCTTATTATATCTGGCTTCCTATAAAGACCATGTAGTTCATTGTTATGTAGTCTTCTCCATTCACCTGTCTGTTCATCTCTCTTTGGTCCAAAAATTTTCCTAAGTACTTTATTCTAAAATACTTGTAATCTCCTTTCCTCCCTTAAAGTAAGACTCCATGTTTCGCACCCATATAATATAACTGGTAGAATAATAGTTTTATATATTTTCAGCTTTGGCATGTGTTCCCTGAAGTAGTCCCTGCCCGGAGAACCGAATGGGGGACTATTTGACCTCCGGAAATTACCCCAGTTGAACCCATGTCCGCATTTCTTGACGGTTGTATTGTTACGGTGAAAGATCGTCACTCTTTCGACCAAGGTACTTTTTTCGTCTGGCTTATCACCTTTGACCAGTCCGGCATGGGTAACCCTATCGGCAGCAATGCTACCGCCGGCAACTAACATGCGGAATTATTATATTGGCGGTAGTCGGCACATTTGTATTTAATTATATATAACAGCTGCGGGGAAACAAAGCGAGCCGCTGGACAACCATCATAGTGAGGCGATAATATCTATAAGGCAAGAGGTAAAACTACATCAATTAAATGGAATATCAGTTTTATCCTGTATTTCATCATGTGTCGTATTGTGTCATGATAGTTAATTACGTGCCCTGATTTACACTAATGTAAGAGTCCTGTTAGCATTGTATGTGTTGAGAGGCCGCATGGTGGTTAGTAGGTCGCCTATAGAGAACCTTGGTGATGGAGGCCAAGGTCGCTGTGCCATTCTAACAGGTTGATCACGACGATCTTAGATTGAAAATCACGTTCCTGTAACTTACGAGAATTATCGTCATAGAATCAGCAACAAGTATTACGCAATGCATTATTGTATTTCAGCATCGCCCAGTTTTTTTCAATTCCCACAAATACTTCATGATAAGATTATGAGGCATATCAGCGGCAGCTAGCGGACCTAATGTTCTTATCCTCTGGCGAAATTAGATAAGCAACAACCCTCTGCCCCAATTAGGAGAAGCGATAAGACTGAGGTAGAAAAGCACTGCTATGAAATTGAGGGGGTCAGTGGAATAAGGTCCCATCCCAACTGAACTAAGTTTGGAGAAAAATTGCATTTTAATAAATTCTACATTGAGTAAAATATATAGAGCACACATTGATAATATGTGGTGCATGTCTTGTACATAAAATAAGCTTTCTGCCTGCAAATGTATAGATTACTATATTGTTTCATATGTCTAATCAAAGAAAAAGAAAATTGAACATATAAAAAATACAACATAAATAAACAAATTATGTAACATTTTTTGACTTGAATATTGCATTAATCTGCGTATTCTACGTTTGCAACATTTGTATCATCATCATCATCTGATTTAAGGCTACTGTTAAAATGTCTGGTGTAGTCAGGTGGTACACATGTCATGAGAGTCCTGATGTCTTTCTTTTATCATCCTACCATTAGGATATTTTGTTGTCAATATTACATCTCGTAATACAGGACACTTTCCTTTCCCTTTTTGTAAAGCTTATTACTTCCTCTAAAGCCAAGTCACCGAAACTGGATTTTACGTACATTACATGTCTGTTTTCCACAAAACGAAACTGAGATACTTTTCCGATGTCTAAGTTATGCTTATCCAGCGTTACATTTCTCTTTGTGAACATTTTATTTAAGTTATCCAAATCTTTAAAATATTCTGCATTTATCTCAATTACTGTGAATGGTTTCTTCGATCAACTCTTTCTTATGAGGTGAGCCCACTGTTCAGGTGTATAAACCACTTGTGCTTTTCTTTTAACTTTTTCAATCACACCATATTGAGCATCACAGGGAAGGAAAGTGTGACCTGATACAAGAAAATTTCTTCAAACCAACCACAATTAATCATGTACAGTCAAAGTCCCATTATTGTATAATTCTTGTTTTGAACAACACATGAATCACTATATATACTATAAGTTTATTTTTATTAGCACCTTTGTCAATCAGTGGCACAGCTTTTAATAAACAACTAGCAATTTCGTCCGCACCTCTTGAAGCAACTGATTCAGGCTGATATATATTCCTTTCCACTGTTGCGTAAAATTTCTGCTTCGTTTTATTCCACTCTTGCATATTTATTTTTCTTTTCTTATATTTTATTACACTATTTCCATTCGCACAAGAACCTGCCGCATCAGCCATTCTGCATTTACTGATATTTGGCGGCAATGCTAGTCAGTATTGCAGCGGACCACTGAATAGCGGACAATATACGGTCACGTGTCAGCAGTTGGGATGGGCCTTTATTTCTCGCGCGCGTGAAGAAGTTAGAAATTTTTTCTTAGACAAAAAGTCTCATTTATCCTCTTTTGAGCAAAGTTAGAATTATGAGCTTCTAAAGATTAACAGAAGATGGCCACACGATACATAATCTGCAAATAACTAAAAATCAACCATTGGTAGGGATGGCCCTTATTCCACTGAGCCCCTCAACTTCATGCGTGCTATTATGCATTGCACAGACTCTTGATGTCCCAACTCCTTTAAAAAAACGTTAAAACTGAAAATATATAAAACTATTATTTTACCAGTTATATTATATGGGATGCGAAACATGGACTCTTACTTTAAGGGAGGAAAGGAGATTACAAGTATATGGGAATAAAGTACCGTACTTAGGAAAATTTTTGTACCAAAGAGAGATGAACAAACAGGTGAATGGAGAAGACTACATAACAATGAACTACATGTCCTTTATAGCAAGCCAGATATAATGAGAACCATTAAGTCTCGTAGACTACGATGGACAGGACATGTTGCACGTTTGGAAAATGAAAGACTTGCATGGAAGCTTCTTGTAGGAAAGCCAGAGGGAAAACGCCCAGTTGGTAGACCAAGAATGATATTGGAGAATAACATTAACTATGATTTGAGGGAAGTATATTATACAGGCAATGATTGGAAAACATTAGCTCAGGATAGGGATGTATGGAGAGCTTATGTCCGCGAGGCCATGCACTTACGAGTTCGATAGTGCCAGTGAGTAAGTAAGTAAGTATGGAATTTCATATATTCCATTTTTTTTCATTCAATTAACTTGGTTTAAACCTCTTATAGATGACATCTTTTTACATGTCACACGCAACCCAGGTCTTACAATGACACGACGGATTTTAAACAGTGGATCACACGCATGTTTTTTTTGAGCACACAAGGACATGGAGGACCTCCCCAAGTAAATGATCAGCTCAATGTCAGAGCCACCTCCTAGACAACACAACATTAAGACAAAACACACCATTCATACTAAACGTGTGTATGTGAATGTACCCCACACGTCCCGCTTGGGGACATGGGTGCTTGCTAGCGAGAGTTTTTTTAGGAATATTCCACAATACAGTGTTTCTCCTCCAACCCAAAGTAATTTGCCGCCAGAGGTCCCTATCTAAAGCACCTTCTTCCAACAAATCTCTAGCTTCCATACTTCTCCTCACTCCATCTGTCCAACGTTTTCTAGGTCTGCCACTTCCACTTCTTCCATTGGCTTTCCAATTAAGGATCTTCTTTGGTATTCTCTCTTCTTCCATTTTTACGAGGTGTCCATACGATTTCAAACCTTTTTCTTATATTTTTTCTAATAAGTTTTTTTTTCCAACTTGCATAGGTAATTCCCTTTACTGTGCAGTTTCTGACGTTATCCCTTCTTGAAATTCTTCTCGATCGGAGTTTCTTAACCAAGCTAATTTAGTTACGTTTATTTACTTATAGATGCCAACGAGTGGCATGTGGTTAGCACATCGCCTCAATAATACATCTAGTAGGTAACTAAGGTAGGCTATTAACCTACTTGGATGGATGAAGGTCGGTTAATTTTACACAGAGACATTTTTATTCAGGCTTACAGTCCTTTTACGAGCTTGAAAATCTTTAGACTCGAGACCCACGGCTTAAAGTCTTCCCGGAGGACTTATCCCTTAGATTTTTCATCCTAAAAATCTATCAACCCCGTCCGGGTTTGAACCCGCGACCCTCGGGACTAGAGACAAAGAACATAACCACTAGACCACCACTGCCAACATACTAAAGATGACAGATTTGACAATGACGATTATGGTGACCAGATGATGTTCGGGCCTTAAATATTTCTGACATTTGTCTTAAAGGTGAGAAATAAAACGAAAAAAAATAACCCATTAAAAGTATCCCGACTGGGTATCGAACCCGGGCCCACTGCGTACGAAATAGTGACGGTATCCCGAGACCACAGCGATGAATTCTTGTGTGTATAATATAATAAATTATTAATTTTGATTGACTGTAGAAATAAGTTAATAAATAATAAATAAATGGCGAAAGAAGGAGAGAAAAAATAAAGAATTTATACAGAGTGCTCTGAAATTCCCCTTACAAACTTCTTGGGCTTGTAGAGGGGACTGAGTTAATAAAGATTTAGAATGGAAACCATGTCCGGAAACTTGCCGTTTCCTTGCTACAGCCGTTTGAAAACAAGCATTGCCTGAACGTACGTCACATGTCTCAATAGGTAATAGCTTCGCGATTCGTCTAAATCGAAAATTTGCTTATCAAGTATTCCAAGACTTCGTTTTTTTCTTTTAATGTCAAAATTTTTCGAAATTTTGAAAACTTCAAAAATGTATTGTGGAGAGTGTATATGGGATTGTTAATGCAAGTCATGATTCAATTTCCATTTTGTTTCTTTGGTTATTAATGAGTTGAATTGTAAGACAAGTGACGTACTGTGTCACGCCTCATAATAAAATACTCGTAAAAGTGGTCGCGTTAAAAACATGTTTTCAAACGGCTGTAGCGCGGAAACTGTAAGTTTCCGGACATGGTTTCAATTCTAAATATTACACTGGTCAACTTGATTTTTGTCTCATCCCAATAGTTGTACTTAATGCAGTTTTTTATCGTGTTTTCAAATATGTATTCGGAATTTCTCAATCACCTACAGTGTTTTTTATTTCAATTTCAACTAATGGATTTAAATAATTTTTTAATAAACGTTTTTTAGTCCATTTGTCCATTGTAAAATAAAACCAAATGATCTAACTCAGGAGATTTCAGCTGTGGAAAAGAGATATCAAGGCAAATGGAATTCTAATATGCTGGCCGATTATTGTTGAACCATCAAGAGGGATGCTCCACAGGCGAAATATAGCAGAAATTCGTCATTTCTTACTTTCTAGATGAGTTCGAATGTTCGAATATTGTGTAGTTACGAATGTAGAAAATATTAAAGTGTTTGAAATTATAAATTTCTGTATCTCGGAAACCTTGCGTAATGGAGAAAACCCGATATCATATTTGAATTCAAGAGAAAAAATACAGTCAGAATCACATATTTTTCTTTCTGAGACAAAAAAAGTTTATTTTTTGTTGCTCAGTGTTATCAACTCTACAAGTCCTAAAAGTTTGTAAGGGGAATTTTAGAGCATCCTGTATTTACTACATTCTGCCTAATAAACTCATTTCAACCTTCTACATATTATGGTGAATGAGTTCAAACGTATTTCAATTGTCATTTTCATCTCTTTGACCTCAACCTTCGCAAAAAATAATATAAATGTTTATTTTTTTATTCAGCGCCGTTGCTAGTAGTACGAGAATGTTACGGTAGATGTCAGTGATGTAGATGACTCTTTCCTTGTCTAACTTGCAGTTACCGGCCGGCACGCCTTTTCCAGACAGTAGTGGTTTGGTACTCCTACAGTTAGTGATCACAACACGAAAACAGCTGTTACTAATCCTCAAAGAGAACTTTCTAGTCACTTAAAAAGAAAGGTAAGAGTTTGAAAATGTACATCAAAGTATTTCTCATTTGTTTATGTGCAGTTTCTAAGTTGTAATATGTATCCGGGAAAAGAAAACAAGGCAACAGGTCCATTTAAGAGGGAGGTGTGTCTCAAAGTAATATTACAACTTCTATTATGAAAGAGGGACCAAACTTTTTAATAATATTCTTTCAAGTTCGATTAAATAAGCGTAATAAATATAACTTTTAAATGCAATTATTGAGAATGTACATGTTTGCTAATTTGTACACGTCTGCGTTGATATACAAACGGTCTGATGGAACATGGCAGCCACCCCCTCTGCAATGGGAATTACTGTATTGTAAGGTTGCGTGCAATCAGGGATAAAAAACTTCAGTTCATTTTTATCATTTACATAATTAGAATAAATTACCTCGTGTTGTAATTTTATCTTTCTATCCAAACGCCGAAATAATTTTAATACAAATAAATATTTTGAAAGTTGTGAATTTTTATGGAATGATGCAGATTATACATTTCAGATATCTTTCAGAGATGTTGGTTGAATGTTTTTTTAGCGGGAACGTGTGTTATCACGTTGGCCAACATTATGCTAGCAGTCACTTGTTCGCCGATCGAATATTAGCAGGTTGCACGATGGTATGGAAAGGCCATAATTAAAAATTCCTAAATAATGATAACTGATTCAATTCTTTCTTAGTATTCCAACTTCGATCTGGAGTTATTGTGGTGTACTGTAGACCTACTGTGTAAAAAAAGTGATAATCTGTTATATGTCCTAAATATTCCCTAATATCTAGGATTTTATATAAGACACAATATTTAACATAAGTCCACCGCTGTGGTCTCGAGGTAGCGTGCTGCCTTGTCACGCAGCGGGCCCGAGTTCGATCCCCGGTTGGGGCAGTTTTTCTGGGTGAGGTTTTTATCGGGGTTTTTCCTCACCTGTAAGACAAATGTCAGGAAAAATTTAAGGCCCAAACGGTCCCCGAAATCATATGGCCATCATCATTATAATCCGTCACCGGTGTGGAAAGCAACGGGAAGCTACCACACCTATAATTCCCTAGTAAAGCTGCAAGCATAGCATGAAAATGCTATGATTGCAGTGAAGGACCTGTCTTCGGGCAGAATTACTATTGATGGATTTAACATAATGGGCCAAAAGATATAAAACAAGTCTAAAGAATGTCAAATTACTCTATAATAAAGAACCGGGGACAGTGGATTCCTTTCTACAAAATATTTAACGGAGATATTATCGCCTCACTATGATGCTTAACAAGCGGCTCGCTTTGTTTCCCCGCAGCTGTTAAATGTTAATAAAATACAAAGGTCTCGACTGCCGCGACTACGATGATGTTGGGGTTGCCACATTTCTATTCTTCCCTCAGTTTCAATTAAAACTCGGAACGGTGTGGAACATGTACCGTATGTAATGGCATAATTATCAGTGATTTATTGTGATATGTAGCTCAAATAATAATACAATATCTACATGTTATATTAGTTTAATATATAAGTGATTTTAACATGTGGCTGCCATGGGAAAATATTTCAGACCGAACAATTAATAATAATATAATAATAATAATAATAATAATAATAATAGTAATTACAAATAATAAAATAATAAATATAATATTTTCAGCATTATTTTGTATGAATATTAAATTTATGTAGAACTACAAGCTATATAATGTTGGAATTAAATTATTTAATTAATAAATACGTATATAATTTTAATTATAATTCTAAAAACTTACACAATACCAAATAATAACATAATTAAATAATAGCATAAATAATGAATGTCTTCTGTCCTTGTGTAATAAACGCCCATAGCGGTATGAAAAACGTGACAACACCGCATGTTAAGCATTGCCGCGCGGCACCCGCTTTTATATAAACTGTTAACCATTAGAGTGAGGCAATAAGATAAACAATGTCATTATTAAAAAACACACACAATGCACATTATAAAAATGTTAACTCAATTTTTTTATAAATATATTTTTCTAAAAAATGTTCAAAAATTACCTAAAATTGAATGAGAAATTCACGAAAAATAACTTGTGATATCATAGTATATATGCATGCATCGATCAATATAATTATGTAAACCCACTCTTTGATGTTCCACTGCTACGATCTCTAGGTAGCGTGCTGCCTTGTCACGCAGCGGGCCTGGGTTCGATTCCCGCTCGGAACAGGATCTTGGGTGAGGTTTTTTTCCTCACATGTAAGACAAATGTCAGGGAACTTAGGGCCCAACGGTCCCCGAAAATCATCTGGCCATCATCATCATCCTTCACCTGTGTGGAAAGCAACGGGAAGTAAACCACACCTACAATTCGCTAGTAAAGCTGTAAATCATAGCTTTGAAAGACCTGCAGAATTACTATGGATGGACTCTATGATTGTTATCCACTTAGAGGAAAGACAATTAAAGAAAACATGGTAACAAAAATATGAAGATACATCGAACACCTGTGGAGTTATCACATTATGAAGTCGGATATTTAGTTCCAAAGGAAAATATTTAAAATTGATTTCTTAATAATTAATTTTAATATTTAGTTAAAGTTCTAAAATAATAGATTTCTTATTGACATAAAAAATACGACAATGCCATTTTATTTCAGTGACAATTGCTTTCTGTATATTGTTACAAATTTATAAAATGCTAATTTTTTTCCTGGAAAACAGTATTTGAAATAGTAACAGAATGTTTAAAGTACAGTTATTTAAACTGATTGGTTATTTATACTTAAATCGGTTATTTATTATTTAAATATTTGAAATATTTAACATATCAACCAATGAGAATTTGTATACTAGTCACATAACTGAAAGAAATGTGATCTTGTAAGATTACACAAGGCTCACAAGATTTCATGGGTATCAAGTATTTCGTGAATGGTATAAAAAACCTCAAAATTAATTTAGGCTCCCTAACTATAGGTAGAGACCGTAAAGATTTAAATGACCGTAAAGATTTAAATGGACGATTTTTATTACAGAGATAATAAATCTATTAATAAACTATATATTCATCAAAGTTTATATAATTTATACATGTACGATAGAGCGGGAAACTGTGTAGTAGTACTCCGCGAGTACAAGTTTCATTTATCAAACGAACAAATCATTTGATCGTGAAAACAAAAGGATTCTCCACTTTAACATACCCGATATATTTTCAATGTCCTATAGAACAACAGTGCGCATGCGCCAGAGTATATGGAGCCAGCGATAACTCACCATCCCCAAACCTATGTTAAAGAAATACATTAATAATATTAAAATATATCGGCCGCGGTGGATTAGTGGTTATACTCCTTGCCTCTTGTCCCGAGGGTTGCGGGTTCAAACCCGGAAAAATCCAAGGAGCAAGTCCTCTGGGAGGGACTTTAAGTCGTGGGTCCCGAGTCTGAAGATTTTCAGGCTCGTAAAAAATACTTAAGCCTGAACGAAAGGCCTCTAAGCAATATTTACCAAATTTTCCCGTCCTAGTACTACCTTGGTTTCCTAGATGTCAGTATGAGGTGGAACGCTGACCACGGACCACTCAAAATGACATCTATATGAAAATAAGTGTAACTAAATTAGTATGGTTAAAATTCTTCCCTGTAGGGGGAGAGCGCCTAAATCTCTGAATAGGGAAACATGGGCTTACAAGATACAAGAAGAAGAATATTAAAAATTATCAAACGTTTATTAAAAATGGGCGTACACTTACTTATCACTTCCTAACAACGTTCTAACGAGCGCTAACCCAAAACAGCGATATGAAAATCATAGACTAAGTAATATAATCTGTGGAGAAAATAGCAGTTAGCATCACAATATTGTCTAACAGTGTCATAATATTGTGATCTGCGTATTTAAATAAATACATAAACATTATCAAATAATGGTATAAAAATTGTTTGAAAAAGTTTAAATATTAAAAAATAATAGTAAATACAGAAGACAAATTATAATTTACAACAAACTCAAAATCAAGGATACGTCATTCTGGTGAATAAACCAACAAAAGAATACCTTCAATTTAAATGGCATTTAAAGAAAGTATTATAATTTCTGGCGCCCAAAATATTCCTTGTGTACTCTGAGAAATAGCAGTGTTCTACCGAGCATCATACCATCTCATCCCATTCCAATATTACAAGTCATACCTCTCCTTTAATTATAATTATTACAAAAAATGGGGATTCTAGCGTTCGGCGGGCAGTATAAATTCAAATAAAAAAACGAAAAAACACACTTTCACTGCTGCATTGTTTGAATAATTACCTGAGAGATTTATGTATGTTGATTTTATCCCAAAAAGACTCTCAGAAATGCCTTAAAATGAAGTGGGAAGTTCAGCTCAAGCTAACCTATAATTACCGTGTTTACAATGACTATTGAACTCGTGCCCCAAATGGGAGTCAATGACCAATCACGTTACAATTATTTTTTATTTACAACCAATCACAGTCGTGTTTCACCTCGCTCTTTATCGATTTCTATTTATCAGCTCCTGCTTTTGTGATAAATAAAGCTCCTCCTTTTTAATGTTCTGAACAGGTCAAAGCATTCTTTTTCTCCAACAAATACATTGAATATAGCAAATAATGAAAAGATTCCTTGATTTTACTGAGTTGTTTACTAAAAAAATAAATGAATAACCCGTAATGTTGATTATGATATATAATTTGATGTGTTTCATTATTTCTCCACTTGGGTGCACTCTTACAATATTGCGATCTTATTTGGCAATAAATATGATCAAGGTGCAGTGAATGAACATAACCTCACATTTCTGATTTGTTTTCAAACCTCTCCGTTTACATTAAATATATAAATATTTTAAAATAACTATAGTTAAACAATGATTTGTGAGTAAACAGCTTAATTTTATTCGTTAAATAGTCCTAACAAATGCCACTCTTGATTTCCAAATTCTCTAGTCTAGATAAATTCACTCCTCACTTCGTGAGTCGTGAAAGTTGGAAATCACTCGTGG
Source organism: Diploptera punctata (assembly GCA_030220185.1). Classification (NCBI taxonomy): domain Eukaryota; kingdom Metazoa; phylum Arthropoda; class Insecta; order Blattodea; family Blaberidae; genus Diploptera; species Diploptera punctata. Next base: position 107,905 of record JASPKZ010003057.1, read on the forward strand.
CATTACTTATGAACAATTCGTATTATTTATTGCTCAAAGGAAGTAGCCAACTTATCACAAAAACACGCCAACAAACAAGAAAATATGATCACAAAAATCAACTTATGAATCACGCAAAAAAAACACTTAAATCAAACACGCTAAAAATTATTTTGCACCGATCACATTGACTCAGTCGCAACAAGTGTTTGTTAAATTTAATATCTAAAAGCTAATCTAACATAATTAAATTACTCTTACCTGTAAAATTAATAAGTAGAGAGCCTAACCTAACATAATTCTGTTACTCTAACATGTAAAATTAATAAATAAAGTACTGACATATACGCAGTAAATACGGACATATATCTTTGTTATCGACAGAGGAAACTAAGCGAAAAGAAATTGCTTTTTATTACACTCTTTATATTAGCTTGACCTTTATCTATCTATCTATCTATCTATCTATCTATCTATCTATCTATCTATCTATCTATCTATCTATCTATCTATCTATCTATCTATCTATCTATCTATCTATCTATCTATCTATCTATCTATCTATCTATCTATCTATCTATCTATCTATCTATCTATCTATCTATCTATCTATCTATCTATGTAACTGAATATTTCATCGCGTTTTTCACCCACTTAAAATAATTGGATCGACTTGAAATTTTGTATACTTGTAAAGGACCCGTGACAATACAATAATTTCATATTCATTTTCTAAAATCCTGGCCAGAATCATCAGAAAATCAAAAGTGTTTTTGTATTTATGTAACGGAATTTTTGAACCCGATTTTCACCCACTTAGAGACATTGGACCGACTTGAAACTTTGTATACTTGTAAAGAACCCGAGACAATACAATAATTTGATATTTATTTTCTAAAATCCTGGCCAGAATCATCATAAAATCCAAAAAAGTGGTTTTGTATTTATGTAACGGAATCTTTGAACACGATTTTCACCCACTTAGAAGCATTGGATCGACTTGCAGCTTTGTATACTTCTAAAGGAACCGTGACACTACAATAATTTCATATTTTATTTCTAAATTCCTGGCCAGAATCATCAGAAAATCAAAAACATTAAAACTGGTATAATAGGTTACGAACTTGTCGACATTTTAGTCAATCGTTGTCAGAGCTCAGTTGGTAGAGCGGTGAACTAGTGGTATATAATTTCAGTAATCCATAGGTCTCTGGTTCGAATCCGGCTGGGGGGCAATTTTTTTAGAAGAGTAATAATTTTAGCTCATACTACAATAGTATGGAATTTAAATATATTTACATTCTTATTTTATTCTGTAAAATATTAAAACTAAAAAATAAAAAATAAATAATAGTTTTAAAAAACTAAAACAGCACGCTTTATTAGAAAACCGAACTTAAAAAATGAAAAATAATTATAATTTCCAACACGCTTGGGATACATTTAAAGTGGTCAACAAAAAAATCTTCTCCAACACATCTAGAATAAAACTAGAATTATCAACAAAAAGAAAATAATTTTACCATCAAAAGCGTGGGGTGCCTTTTATGATTTTTACATGTTCTTCTTAGAGACTTTACTTTTACCAATATCTGTTTATTATCAAATATATTAATTGATATAGAGCACCCCACGCTTTTGATGGTAAAATTATTTTCTTTTTGTTGATAATTCTAGTTTTATTCTATATGTGTTGGAGAAGATTTTTTTGTTGACCACTTTAAATTTATCCCAAGCGTGTTGGAAATTAAAATTATTTTTCATTTTTTAAGTTCGGTTTTCTAATAAAGCGTGCTGTTTTAGTTTTTTAAAACTATTATTTTATACGAGTAAAATGAGTTAAGAATAATTAAATTCGGTAGAATTTAACTCTTAAAGCTAACCAACGTAATTATGTTACTCCACTCTGTAAAAATTATTAAATAGGAAGGATAAAACACTGACATAAACGCGGTTAAGTACGAACATAAATCTTTGTTATCGACAGAGCACAATGAGCTAAAATAATTAAATTCTGTGGCTAAATAATTTATAAATTTAATATATCGTTTTATGAATATTTGTTGCATTAAACGAGTAGTTGAAACTGAAAAAAATGTTAATTGACTATAGCGGTAATATCTGTTATGACGTTGGCAATGATAACGCCAGCAGTCACTTGTTCTACGATCGAATACTCAAAATAGCCACGATGGCCCCACAGAACACTAGAATAACCAAAATTATCGCTCTAGATAAGGGCTGTTAATAAATGCTCACTAGGTGTGAAAAGGTGGTCCCCCTCCTTCCGCATACAAGTGCACTCCCAATGAAACAACACAACTGACAGTGAGTAGCAGTATCTTACCTTGTCAGGCTAACATACTTAGTATTGAATAGTGACTATTTATTAACAGGCCTGTTCTAGAGTCTAGATATCATATTAATCACTTTTATCGGAAATTGCACGTTAAATTTGTAGGTAGATAGATCATCGGTTTGTTAATGTCTTTGACATCGATTTCCAATATCCAATTTTGTCGGTCCATCCAATCTCCTGGTTTTAGATGTTTCTCCTTCATGTATAAATATATTCCCTGACTCCAGGAGGTTTTAGGTCTTCCTCTGCCTCGTCTTCCCTGAGGTTTCCATTCCAAAATAGATTTTGGTAGCAGATCCTCTTCCATTCGCTGGACATGTTCGAACCATCTTAATTGCCGAGTTTTAATATAACCTAAAATAGTGTCTTCAATCTTAATTTTCTCCCTTATAACCGAGTTCCTATTTTTTTCTCTTCTTGAAATTCTTGCTGCCCTTCGTATAAAATCCATTTTTGTTGCCAAAATATACTTATTTGGTTTTGTTATTAATGGCCAAAGTTCTGCTCTATAAGTAATGATGATTTTAACAATTGTAATATTAATTTTATTTTTATTACTTATAATTTTATCCCACAATATTCCATTGAGGTAAGCAATTGCAAATTTTCCTTTATTATTTCTATTTCTTATTTCCTCTTCATAATTTCCATTTTTATTTAGTTTAATTCCTAAATATGTGATCTCACTACAAGATTTTATTGATTCTCCAGTCTCCAAAATTAAATTTTGTTCTGGATCACCAATTGATAAATATTTTGTTTTCTTCGTGTTCAAAATTAATCCCCATTTTTCATATACTTCTATTAATTTTCTAGTCATATATTACAAATCTTCATAATCTTGTGCAATTAACAATTTATCATCTGCAAAATGTAAGTTGTATAAAGTTTTGTTGTTTGAAATAGGAATTCCCATGCTTGAACATTTTCTCCTCCAATTCTTTAATATCTCATGTACATATATTTTAAACAGAGTCGGTGATAGACAACAACCTTGACGAAGACCTTTATTTATTGTAAAACCATGTGGCAATTTACTGCCAATTTTTATTTTAGATATGTAATTGTCATATAAACTTTGTATAGCTTTAATTATTATAGTCTTAATTCCCATACATCTTAAAGCAATCCATAGTTCCTCTATAGGGTCATTGTCGTGTGCTTTCTCAAGATACACAAATAGTAGGTGCAAAGATTGTCCATATTGCATTTTCTTTTCTATTAGCATTCTATTTTTATTTTCTAATAGAAATAAATATTAGTTAACCTAACTAAATCGCAATCTAACTTACCCAAATGTACCGAAACAAAAGGATTTTTTTCACGATTTTTAGGTATGCTAAACTGCCTCTCCAGAAACTTGAGTAAACTTTCGTGAGTTATCGCTGGATTAAACTATCGGTAACCCGACTAAACATATTATGACATAGCGTAAGCATACGTAATTAGACATGTTGGCAACAAGCGATAGCTATAAATGTTTTTGTAACTAGTAATATGTTTCAAGATACATAGATGATCGATATTATTAGATCAGCCAATTTAACCCTTAAACAGGCAATGCATCCTATAACTTGCATTCATATAATTTAATATTTAAATATGAACTATTTAACTTTGTGTCTAATTATCCAATATACAGTAATTATTTTAAGTTATATTTTATTTTGTTTTCATTTCGGTGCGACACATTTAAATTAATGGGACGACCAATTTAATGGTTACATATCATTCGGTAGTCCACCGCTGTGGTCTCGAGGTAGCGTTCTGCCTTGTCAAGCAGCGGGCCCGAGTTCGATCCCCGGTCGGGACTGTTTTTCTGGGTGAGGTTTTATCGGGGTTTTTCCTCACCTGTAAGACAAATGCCAGGAAAACTTTAAGGCCCAAACGGTCCCCGAAATCATATGGCCATGATCATCATGATCATCCTTATCATTATTATTATCATCATCATCATCCTTCACCGGTGTGGAAAGCAACGGGAAGCTACCACACTTACAATTCACTAGTAAAGCTGCAAAGCATAGCATGAAAATGCTAAGATTGCAAGTGAAAGACCTGCCCTCGGGCCGAATTACTATGGATGGATATCATTCGTTAATAACTCCTGTAAGTTTGAGTTCGTTTACTCTATATTCTACAGTAAGATATAAACTTATATTTCACAATTAAATTGGCCATTTTCAAAAGACCCTTTGTCCAATTTTTGCAAGAAATTGGTCATCAACATGCAGATTCAACATCCTTATATTTAGATGCATGTTCCGCCCTTGAAGGACCTTCATCCAGCCTTCATACAGAGCCACAGTTCAGCATTCCATTTTTGGTTGCATGCTGAAAAGCCCTTAATCCAGGATAAAGGGCGTTCTAGCAGTGACCTTGTCAATTAGTTGTACTGGAGAAAAGGCCCTTCAGCAATGACAAAAATCGATTGTATCACATCATTAGAATAAATCTATATTACTTTTATCGATTTAAAATGAAGTTGGTCTAGATCTAACAATCTCGAATTCGTATTGTAATTACTAATTACAAGCTGCTGAAATGAGATTCCTCAGACCAATAGCAGGATATCAAAGAACAGACAAAAAACATAACACAGAAATAAGACAACTAAAAGTAGAGGAATTAAACACAATGGAAAAATTCAGAACAAACTGGAAAGAACACTTGACAAGGATGGCTGAGAATAGAATACTAAAAGCAACATATAGCTATTCACCACGAGGAAGAAGAAGTTTGGGAAGACCAAAGAAAAGATGGAAAGAGCAGCAATTTGGAGCCGGAACAGGCTAGTAAATAAGCCTAAACCGTGAAGAAGAAGAAGAATTACTAATTACGTACAGTATATATTTGATCTAGAATGTCTATGCCGGATTTTTAAATTTTTTTCCAGACAAGCCGTCTGTAGGCCATAGTAACGAAAATTAGGTAGAAAAAGTTGAATCTGAATCGGGATTTGAACACAAGATCTCAAATTTTGCGCGCTAGAGTTCACCATTGAACTATTTAAGAACATCTGGAGCACGCACGGATTTTTTTTTCTTCTTTTAGTCCCCTATACCCCCTCAAGTAGCGAAACTGTGTTGACAAGACTTAATGCGAGAAGCCATTATGATGGGGTTCCACTGTAACATCAGCTAATTACGAACCTGATATGGAAATTAATTTATCTAGACAAGCCGCCTGCAGGCCACAGTTAACATAAGCTTATTCCTCTGATCACGTTTTTGTCTAATTGTTCATATAGTAAAATACTGTACCGATATCAGTAATTATTTCATTCTGGAGTGTTTCTCAACTAATTTATTAGATTCGTTGGTTACATATGTCGGTTTTTTGATTGAAATAATTTTATAAGTATGATTAATAAGTCTTCTTCTTTTTCACTTCACGGGCTAGGCAAAATGCCTGATCCACCTCACAGTTGTTCTGTCCATCTGGCCTTCCTACATTCTTTGAACCTCTTGGCTTGTAGTTAAATGCTGCTTTTGGTAATCTTGTTACGCTCATTCTTTATACATGTCTAAACCATGCTTCTTCATATCCTTTGATTTTATCATTTAATGGATATATATATTTAACTCTGTTCTTATATATTTATTCTTTAACCGATCCATTCTTGTGCAGCTTTTGTTTTTCTAAGGAAGTTCATTTCTACACTTTGTATTCTACTTTGTAATTTTTTTGGCAATTACCCAAGTTTCATTCCCATAAAGTAATGCAGGTACTGCCAATGTTTTATAAAACTTCAATCTAGCATCTCTTCTTGTTTTGTTCTTTAATGTTTCGTGTATAGTTCCACATATAATTTCAAATCTTGATAGTTTCACATTTACGTCTCTTTCAGTTTTTGTGTTTACAGTAAATTTACAGCTCAAATAATTAAAATTTGTTACTTGACCCAGAGGTTTGTTATCTATTATGATTTTTGATCTTATATGTTCACTTCCCCAAAATGCCATTATTTTCGTTTTTTCCTTTGATATTTTAAAATTATGTTCTTGGCATAAATTATTTTCATTTTCTTGAATAAAATCACATTGTTAGCATACATTAAAACATTTAATATTTTAAAATGGTTCATTCTTATACCTACATTAACATTACTTTTCCAATTTTGGATGATGTCACTAATATATAAATTAAAAAGGGTAGTTGATAAACTACTACCCTTGTCTTACACCTCTATTTATTAAAATTTGTTCTGTCTTTGATGTGCCTATATTTATTATGATTTGAGATTTTTCATGTAAACTTTGTATCACATAAATTAACATTATTAGTAAGTAATATTAAATATATTTTTCCTTTGAAATGTTGCCGTATTTGTGGAGACGGTTGAGAAATATTGTCCGTTATTATTTTCCAATAAGAATTAGGGATGATCAACGCAGTGTGATTCTACACGCAGTTTGATTATTAGGTTATCAAACAAACGTCGGAATTTCGGTTCATGCCTTTTCTTCATCCTGAAAGAATACATGTATATAAATGCCCACTGCTGTGGTCTCGAGGTAGCGTCACTCCCTCGTATGCAGCAGGACAAATTAACTGGCTGATATTGTTTTTTTTTTTTTTTTTTTTTTGGGACTTTTCCTCACCTGTAAGTCAAACGTTAGGAAACTAATAAAATGTTCCGTTTTTATGTGTTAATGGATCGGTAGTATGCGACACGAAAAAAAAGTCCTAAAAGAGAGAGGTTAAACTAAGCCTAAGAAAAAAAAGTGTCATTAATACACGAATGTAAGTGGCTGGTTGTGTCATTGTAATGCCGGGTAGCAATGTGGTACTTAAAAGTATGTATAACGTTAGGTTAAACTGTATTAATGAAATGTAATATAAATACATTTCATAGAGTGTAAAAGCAAATTAATTAAACATAATTACAATACAACATGACCTTGGATTATGCTACATGACAACAGTTATGTAACGTTCAGTTTAACGTGATAAAATCTGACCCTTAAAAGAGTTTATTTTTTTATTCACAGAAATATTGTACAGTGTTTATATCTTAGTAAGACGTGACAATTATCGTATTCCACACACAAAAAGAGATCAATGTTGACTATTTGATATTCCAGCTGGACAGGGCCCATAAGACATTTTGTGTTAACTATTTGATATTCCAGCTGGACAGGGCCCATAAGACATTTTGTGTTGACTATTTGATATTCTAGGTGGACAGGGTCCATAAGACATTTTTTGTTGACTATTTGATATTCCAGCTGGACAGGGCCCATAAGACATTTGTGTTGACTATTTGATATTCCAGCTGGACAGGGCCCATAAGACATTTTGTGTTGACTATTTGATATTCCAGCTGGACAGGGCCCATAAGACATTTTGTGTTGACTATTTGATATTCCAGCTGGACAGGGTCCATAAGACATTTTGTGTTGATTATTTGATATTCCAGCTGGACAGGGCCCATAAGACATTTTGTGTTGACTATTTGATATTCCAGCTGGACAGGGCCCATAAGACATTTTGTGTTGACTATTTGATAATCTAGCTGGACAGGGTCCATAAGACATTTTGTGTTGACTATTTGATATTCTAGGTGGACAGGGTCCATAAGACATTTTGTGTTGACTATTTGATATTCTAGGTGGACAGGGTCCATAAGACATTTTGTGTTGACTATTGATATTCCAGCTGGACAGGGTCCATAAGACATTTTGTGTTGACTATTTGATATTCCAGCTGGACAGGGTCCATAAGACATTTTGTGTTGACTGTTTGATATTCCAGCTGGACAGGGCCCATAAGACATTTTGTGTTTGACTATTTGATATTATAGGTGGACAGGGCCCATAAGACATTTTGTGTTGACTATTTGATATTCTAGGTGGACAGGGTCCATAAGACATTTTTGTGGAGCTGTTTGATATTCCAGCTGGACAGGGCCCATAAGAACATTTTGTGTTGACTATTTGATATTCTAGGTGGACAGGGCCCATAAGACATTTTGTGTTGACTATTTGATATTCCAGCTGGACAGGGCCCATAAGACATTTTGTGTTGACTATTTGATATTCCAGCTGGACAGGGCCCATAAGACATTTTGTGTTGACTATTGATAATCTAGCTGGACAGGGCCATAAGACATTTTGTGTTGACTATTTGATATTCTAGCTGGATAGGGTCCATAAGACATTTTGTGTTGACTATTTGATATTCCAGCTGGACAGGGTCCATAAGACATTTAGTGTTGACTATTTGATATTCCAGCTGGACAGGGTCCATAAGACATTTAGTGTTGACTATTTGATATTCCAGCTGGACAGGGTCCATAAGACATTTATTATTGACTATTTGATATTCTAGCTGGGCAGGGTCCATAAGACATTTTTGTGGATGCCCAAGTCGTCATATTTCCTGAGAGGGTATTGAAGCATTATTGAGTTGGCATACTGCTTCTATTCCAGATATAATATGTTGAAAATTCTCTTGTGGTTTCGTGTTGAGTTCTTACAGAACAGGAATGCAGAGGTACACAAATGTCTTCGTGCGTCATCTTCACTTCAAGTACACGTTACTCCCTGTCTGTTCAGGTGATGTGTTCTGAAACGTAAACTTTCAGTGGTGGGCATCGTCACTTCATTCTAATATTACCAAGTAAACGTATACGAATAAATTAATTACCTGGGTTGACATAGAAATAGGTCCATAAGACATTTTTATGGATGGCCAGGTCGAAGTATTTTCTGAGGTGGGTATTAGAGCTAAAGAAGATAGACCAATGGACGGGAGAAGAATAAGAGATGGATGTCAATAGATGCACATCCAATACGTCTTCCTCCGAGGAGTTATTGGGAAATAACAGGATGAAAATATTAGAAATTACGAATAATAATAATAAGACATACAAATAACTATAATATGGTATCTAAATTATAATAATATAACTAAGCAAATTAATCCATATCGAAATATATTGGTCATAATAACAAAGAAATCCACCCATTCATAGTAATTCTGTCCGAGGCCAGGTCTTTCACTGCAATCATAGCATTTTCATGCTATGCTTTGTAGCTTTACTAAAGAATTATAGATGCGGTAGCTTCCCGTTGTTTTCCACACCGATGAAGGATGATGATTATGGCCGGATGATTTTCGGGGACCGTTGGGCTCTAAGCTTCCTGACATTTGCCTTACAGGTGAGAAAAAACCCGAAAAACATTCGCCCAGGAACCTGTCCCGACCGGGAGTCGAACCTGGGGCCGCTGCATGAGAAGACAGCACGCTACCTCGAGACCACAGCGGTGGACAACAAAGGAATAATACCTATGAATAAATATTTTTATCTTCCGTTTACTTACTTTTCTATGCGTTTTAAGCACTTGTTGACACTTGCCTTCTAGAATGTCATCAATTTGGGGTCTTATGTTGGAGCTATTTAACGTAATGCTGACTGTAAATATTTGATGATGGGACAGTCCGGAAAGGCCTATATAGTCAATATTTTTAAAAGTTGAGGAGACGGGCCTACAAGGTATATAATTTTATAATATTATATATAATATTTAATATTATAATTTTAATATTGTGAATAACACCTCAACAAAGTTTACTAAGCTTTTTATTAACATTGACTTGTACACATCTTGATAAGCTACAGCCACTGTTTATTGTTTACGTTCAGCGCGTCTAACTCCACCACCAGAGGTCAAGGTAAGTCATTAAACGTGAAGCAGGAGGCAAGGAACTTGAACCCTAGACCTCCCAGGCCGACACCAATCTTCATACAGCTACCATTTTTCTTTCTCTTTCCATTCGTTTCCCTAAAATCTTTATATTTTCAAATCTTTTAAAGAAGGTCCTTAAAAATTCTACATTTTTAACCCTTAACTTCACAATGTATCTTATAAGATGCATTGATTTAATTCATGTATTATCGTTTATAAAACAATAAAAAACAAATGTTCATAAATACTTAAATTGTGTTATATTACGTAATAATCTACAATGATAACTTATAGTTTTACATTATTTTGTTTTGTTTGCGGTCCGAAACATTTGAATAACTGGCACAAGAAATTATTGTTTCGCCAATTTAAGGATTAAAATGTTTGCTATAAAATGTAGAATCCAGTTTCTTCACCTATATTAAACGATGAACAAGAGAGGTGTGAGTAATTGTAATAGATTTTTATTGTTATTTATTTTCTTAATTGCCAATTAGCGACACAGAAAATTTTGTGAACACGATAAAGTAAATCGTCTACCGCTGTGGTGTCTGGGTAGCGTCGCTGCCTCGTATGAAGCGGTCCAGGGTTCGATCTCCGGTCGGGGCAGGTTTCCTGGGTTTTTTTTCAGAATTTCAGGAAACTTTAATGCCCAAACGGTCCCCGAACATCTGGCTATTATACTCGTCATATAATAATAATAGGAAAAGCGCGCACAAAAGTGCATTAGTTTATGTCTCTGCTGTATGCCAGCAACGATTGTGTTCTCTTTAAACAGACACTGAAATGATATATTTCACACGGTTTATCACAGAGCTTGCTCAAGCAGTCACTTGACGGATCATGAAAGTTTGAATTTTTGCAGAGTTTGTGGTGATATCCATGCACTGCCAGTCTTATTATTGCACTGCGTATCTTGTTGTTTGGTCCAGTCCAGTCTCGATTGATCGTTGCATCTGTTGCGTAAAAATCGTCTGATATTTCTTTTGTCTTGTGTTGTCTTGTTTTCTTCAATGCAGTTTCCTGTTTAGTAGCTGGTAAAAGGAATTTTGTGCATAGATCTTCCACGAGAAAAGTTTCCCGTGCTAATTCATATGCAAGTCTAGATGGAGCAAATTTCGAGATCCCCATTGCTGCTTTCGCTTTTTCTAAGCTGTTTAAGTCTCCGTAACTGAGGTCAGTCCAAATGATTTCTATCCTTTCGAGGGTTCGTTGATAAATATAGCGTCAAACACAAGATATACACAAAATTAATGTTGTGAATGGTATGTTTCGTCTCAATGTTGTGTTATCTCAGAGGAGGCCCTAATATTGAGCTGATCTGTCTTTCAGGGAGACCCTTCTTGTTGTTATATGGACTAACTTACTGGTACCATCGAACCAGTAGGTTCATGGCCGCGCGGACATAAATTCTCCATACATCCCTATCCTGTCTTACGTTTTCCAAATAATGGTTGTTGTTCTCCCACCTCATTATTGTCCTAACCTACTGGGCGCTTTCTTTCTGGTTCTCCCATAAGAAGTTTCCATAACTAACTAACTAACTAACTAACTCACTGGCACTATCGAACCCGAAGATTCATGGCCGCGCGGACATAAGCTCTCCATACATCCCTATCCTGAGCTAATGCTTTCCAATCATTCCCTGTATAATCTACTTCCCTCAAATCATAGTTAATGTTGTTCTCCCACCTCATTCTTGGTCTACCAACTGGGCGTTTTCCCTCTGGCTTTCCTACAAGAAGTTTCCATGCACGTCTTTCATTCCCCATACGCGCAACATGTCCTGCCCATCGCAGTCTACGAGACTTAACTGTTCTTATTATATCTGGCTTCCTATAAAGACCATGTAGTTCATTGTTATGTAGTCTTCTCCATTCACCTGTCTGTTCATCTCTACCTCTCTATTTCCCGTTCGTGCCACATGCCTTGCCCATCACAATCTGAGACTTACCTGTTATTGTACCTGGCTTCCCATAAGTATCATGCAGTTAGTTATGTAGTCTTCTCCATTCGCCTGTTTGTTCATCAGTCTTTGGTCGAAACATTCTTCTAAGAACTAGAAATATTGAGTCTTGCCTGAAACCGAGAGTTCATGTTTCGCATCCATATAACTGGAAGAATAACTATTTTATATATTTTTTCAGTTTTTTTAGGGAAGATTGGACGACAAGAGTCCCTGTAATGCACAGTAGCATGCATTTCCAGAATTGAGCCTATGTTAAATGTCTTTCTGTACCTCTTTCTTATTTGTGGTTATTGTTTCTAGGTACTCGAATTCAGCCACTTCTTCAAAATTTATCTTATTTGCCATTAACTGTCCATCTCCATTATGTAATATAGCCTATTTATGTGTGTGAAGCACAGTTTAAAATCCCTCTCCCGACAGGTCGGGCCACTGTAAGCCCGGGTGGCGTGTAGTATGCAAAAAGTAGGCCTACATATAAGGTGAGAGGTTACATTTGATATATATATATTTTTTTCGAATGTCCCAGGTTTGTCTTTCGACATTCCTGGTTTCTCTCCTGACATGGCGTACTTGTAACACACTTCTGAGGTTGGGGCGCCTGGAAGGCGGGGTTACGTTGCCCCGATGATATGATAGTGGTGATGATGATGATGATGATAATGATGATAATGATGATAATGATAATGGTGCGCCAGGAAAGTCCCCTAAGCTTAACCTAAGATGAATATGAATGATGATTGCGATGGCCATATGATTCGGCGGCCGTTTGGGCCTTAAAGTTTTCCTGACATTTGTCTTACCGGTGAGGAAAAACCCCGATAAGAACCTCACCCAGAAAAACTGTTTCCGACTGGGGATCGAACCCGGCCCGCGCTGGGTGACAAGGCAGCGCGCTACCCCGAGACCACAGCGGTAGACGGTTACATTTGATATGGAATTTATGATAAAAAGGTGAAAAACACATATGAATCATGGGGTCTCACAGTTAATTTACAAAAAAAACAGAATATTTGGCAATAAATAGCAATGAAAGAGATAATTTAATATTGGAAGAAGGAATTCAAATAAAGCAAGTGAAACAAACTAAATATTTGGGAATAATTATGGATATATTAAAGGTATAGGCAAAGAGAGCATAAAGCATAGAATTGAATTGAGTAGCAAAATAATATCGTTAAATTCCATATGGTGGGATAAGCCTATTTGGAAAGACACAAAAAAATATATTGGTAAAACACTGGTGGAATCTGTTGCAATGTATGGAAGTGAGGTATGGACAGTCAATAAGTACTACAAGAATAGACAAATAACTCTAGAAATGAATTATTTACACAGAAGTGCCAGAAAGTCAAAATTAGAACATGTTACAAATAAGGAAATCATAAACAAATGGAAGCAGAAGAAAGCCTAATTGAAAGAATTGAGGAGAAGGAATTAAAGTGGTTAGGACATATTTTAAGAATGGAAGATGAGCGATGGCCGAAGCAAATATATCAATGGCAACCGACATGAAATAAGAAAAGAGGGAGATCAAAGTTAACATGGAGAAAACATGAAGACAGTAATGCAAGCAAGAGGGATAAGCATTGAAGATGCCCATCATCATCACATCACTTGGTGACAGCTATTGGTGCTGTCCAGTGTGCCTTTTCCTGGGACTTTTGTTTGTCCCTTGTCGGCGAATTCGCATGTGTATTCGGTATTGGGTTCAGCTGGTATACCCTAGCCTACACGGCGATTTTATGGGGATTTATTTTATTGTTTTTGAGTAATGTAATATTTATATGGATATTGTTGCCAAGGCGAATATATCTCGCTAGATTGGGGCATCGAAACCGTGTCGCTGAAGAGCTCGGCTCGATTCAGGACCGTAATGAGCCACGCCGCTCTGCGCTGATCATTCTGACCTTGGTTGCTACATGCTAAGCACTATGAATTATTATTTGGTCGAATATGTTTCTATGTGTAGTACGCCATTATGGAAGGTGTCCTATATTGCGTACTATTGGGTTTCCATGATCATTTATATTTTGAAACATGGTGGTGACCCTTTCTGCTATGATAGTATCAATATATGGTACCTTCGTGGCCTCGTGCATCTCTGTTAACCCTGTGTAGCGCGGGGCCGAAAGTATGATTTTTAGACACTTGTTTTGCCAGTATCTGCAGTTTGTTTTTGTGGCATTTCGCAAGGATACTCGGAGATTGAATATGTCCAAGATAGTAGGCCTTGTAAGTTTGGCACGGGATGACGGCAGCAGCTGTAAAAACCCGAAGATAGATAGAGTTAAACACCCGAGTTAAAGATTAAAATAGTAAATCGAAACGAATTATTTTAATGCTTATTTTTTTCTATGGCGCGGGGAATGCTTATCCTTAATTACTATAATTTTTAAACACACCTTCGCAATCAACCTTGAGAGTCCTTGGGCAGTAGAACTGGAATTAGTGAAAGTAGCATCATCTAATTTTTGTGCCGATGTTACTCAACACTGATTAGGAATTTATTTCATAATCCTTGACGTCAGACGTGTTGACCGTGTCGTGTAAAGGATTGTAAACATAATTTACGACTTTCAAATCTCGGTTAATCGCTGTGGCATATCTGGACAGGGATAACAATCTAGATTATCGTAGCTTAGTTATAGCGCAGTGTAAATTTGATATTGCTTGACGTCACAGTTTTGTTTTGTAATATTGTAACAGATATGAATAGATTACACAGGAAATTTGTGGTCGAGTTGCGGAATTCACTTGTCACTGAGAGTAAACATTGTTGTGGCAACCATGACTACATAGTTCAACTATTACATTGTTTAAGTTATATAGGGTGGTTTTGGATGTATAGTGTCGGTTCTTTAGGGATTAGCATTGTCATTGAAAAGTTATACCAATGTAAATACAGAATGCGGCATAAGTTAGTTAACCATTGCATATAGGCGCAAGGAAGAAAATCAGATTGGTTGAAACTGGAATATGAATACGGGACCTTTAGAATATAATCTCGAACTCATGTGCTTGAGGTAATTTGCTATACAATCTTAAAACTATATGTACCCTATACTTCCCGAATGTAGACACGGGTGCTACTTTAGTTATGCTTACTTACCGACAGATGTCAACGAGTGACATGTTAGCATATCGCCTGAATGAGACATCTAGAGGCAACTAAGTTAGGCCTATTGCTTGAATGCATGAAGGTGGGTTGAATTTTTGACAGAAGCCTTTTTATTTCGGCTTGTGCTTCTTTTCTTCTTGTATCTTGTAAGCCCATGTTTCCCTTAACAGAGATTTAGGCGCTGTCCCCCTACAGAGAAGAATTTGAACCATACTAATTTAGTTACACTTGTTTTCGTATAGATGTCATTTGAGTGGTCCGTGGTCAGCGTTCCGCCTCGTACTGACATCTAGGAAACCAAGGTAGTACTAGGACGGGAAAATTCGGTAAATTTTGTTTAGAGGCTTTTCATTCAGGCTTAAATCAGCCTGAAAATCTTCAGACTCGGGACCCACGGCTTAAAGTTCCTACAGGAGGACTTGCTCCTTGAATTTTTCCATCCTAAAAAAATCCATCGACCCCGGCCGGGTTTGAACCCGCGACCCTCGGGTCCAGACTTGTGCTTCTTTTACGAGCCTGAAAATCTTCCGACTCGGGACCCACGGTTAAAAGTACCTCCTGGAGGACTTGGCCCTTGGATTTTTTTCACTCTAAAAATCGATTGACCGCGGCCGGGTTTCAAATCGCGACCTTCGGGATTAGAGGTAGTGTACATAACCATTACACCACCGCGGCCGACATAACAATATGCGGTAACACGTTAATAGGCTAGAACCCATATAAGGATCCATTTTGAAATTGTTTACCATACTTGCTATGAAATAAATAAATATATATGTTGTATTTTGTAGATTTTCGCGGATATAAGTATGATTAAGGAAGCTTTCTTGGGTTTATCGCGTCATAATAATGGCGTGCGGGATCATGTCGAAACGTCGGAATTAGTGGTCAGAGGCCGACCTTGAATACAAGACGCGGAAAACCCAACAAAACTTTCTTAATTATATACATATATTTAACGATGATGATGGATGATGTAAGAAGAGTTGTGAGGGAGCTAGGTCTGGAAGAATTGGAATGGGTAGATAGAGAAGAATGGAGAGAGAAGATAATTTAAAAATCTCTGGGCACATGAAGATGTTTTATTACATTGTATACCAGTTTATAAATTAATAAATATATTAAAAAGTTGTAGATTTTCGCGGATATAAGTATGATAAAAAATAGTTTATTGTTTATGTGTGATTATGTTAGAACATTAGAACCAGAGACCAGCCTTGAATCTTTAAAATGCGGAAAACCCAAGAAAACTAACTCACTGGCACTATCGAACCCATGTGTTCATGGCAGCGCGGACATAAGCTCTCCACATATCCCTATCCTGAGCTAATGTTTTTCCAACCATTCCCTGTATAATCTACTTTCCTCAAATGATAGTTAATGTTATCTCCCACCTCATTATTGGTCTACCAAGTGGACATTTTCCTTCTGGTTTTCCTACAAGAAGCTTCCATGCACGTCTTCCATTTCCCATTCGTGCCACATGTCCTGCCCATCGCAGTCTAGGAGACTTGACTGTTCTTATTACATCTGGATTCCTATAAGGACCATGTATTTCACTGTTATGAAGTCTTCTCCATTCACCTGTCTGTTCATCTCTCTTTGGTCCAAATTTTCCTAAAAACTTTATTCTCAAATACTCGTAATCACCTTTCCTCCCTTAAAGTAAGAGTCCATGTTTCGCACACATATAATATAACTGGTAGAATAAAAGTTTTATATATTTTCATTTTTACGTTTTTTGAAAGGAGTTGGGAAGTCAATAGTCTTTGTAATGCATAATAGCACGCATTTCCAGAATTGAGCCTATGTTCAATTCTTTGTGCATCTCATTCCTATTTGTGTTTATTGTTCCTAGGTATCTAAATTCAGCCACTTCCTCAAAATTTTCCTCGTTTGTCATTAGCTGTCCATTTCCATTATACAATTGCGATAGCATTGCTGCCGATAGGGTTACCCATGCCGAACTGGTCGAAGGTGATAAGCCAGATGAAAAAAGTACGACGATCTTTCACCGTAAAAATACAACGGTCAAGAAATGCGGACATGGGTTCTTCTGGGGTAAACTTTTCCGAAAAACCCAAGAAACATATCTTTATTATATATATGTTCACTTACATGTTATATTGTTATAGTTCCTTTATTCTCGAAATACATTATTACATTAAGTTATATAGTAGGAAATAAAACTATGAGGTTTAGTTTAATTAATTCTGAGTTGTTTGTTGACTCACCTCATATTTCTTGACTTCCAAGGCAGACCCTGACATTCATGAATGTCACAAAATTAACATTGTTATATGTTAAGTTAATTTAATACTGATGCACATTTTAAACTGGAATTAAAGATCCTCTTCTCTCGGTCCTCAGGTACAGCTTGTTGGGGATTGAGCTATTTTTTAAAGTATATTTTTCGTGGTCTCCCTGGGATCTCCTGTCAGTTGAAATATTATCTCGTACTACTTTTGATATCTTGTCATCACTCATTATTGAATCACGGTTACTTCATTCTTGCCTCCATCTTGATCCCTATTAATTTCCTGGCCGAATTTTGTATTGTTATAGAATGCATTCGTTTGTGATTCTGTAATGTCTTGTTTTCCACAATATTTTCCTAAGTGTCATTTTCCTTATAACACATTTTTGTTTTGGATTTTTCAATCCTTGTTTCAGAAACATTAATGAAGACTATGCGTTTCTAAATTCGTATTATTCATGTAAAAGTTAAAGTGGTCTTACCACAGGCGTTAGTAGTGCCTTAGGGTAGCAGAAAGTTAAAGTTTCCACTTTTCTAGACAATCAGCGCTTGATATCAGCCAGGTTTTCAGCCCTGCATGACGGCCCACGTTTTTACCCAGAACAAGCGTCTGGTACTCATTTCATTATAAGCTGAGTCGACTCCCAGGGCCATGGAGCCGTTAGAAGATTTGGGTCAGTTTAAAAATCCTGACCCCACCGGGACTCAAACCCCCGACCTTGCGGTTTGTAGCATATTACCTTAACTCACTTCGCTATAACCGTATATAAAAGGTAAAAATTTAAAATTAGTAACTTAGAAAAACCTACAGTATGTATTTTCTTATTAATATCTTTTTATACGGTATATACAGTGTCCTCCCAATTTAATTAATCATAACTAACAAAGTATGCGGAATTATGAAATGAGGCCGATATTAAACGAAACAAAAACTCAGAGAATTTTCGTTGCCACACACTAAAACACCTCTATATGTGCACCATTAGTAGCATAAACATTATCGAGACTGTATTCGATTTCGTGTCACGTTCATTCCAACTTGTCAATTAGTACTGTTGCAATTGTGTCAAGGATACGGGTTCATAAATCATGAAGATCTTATACTGGAGTCGCAAACATACTGTATTTTACATACCCCCAAAGGAAGAAGTCCATTGGAGTGATGTCTGGCGAACGTGGTTTTATGTCATTATTGTCCATCATGCGACAGATGAATTAACTGTAACAATGAAAACAAATATTCTTTGAGTTTCTCTTTCTTTTAATACCAATCTCATTTCATAATTTCCGCATAATTTGAGAGTTATGATTAATTAAAATGTGGGAGGTTGAATGGGACACGGTGTATTTTAAACACGCTGTCACATATAGTTTGTTCCCTAGACATTGTATACATTAAAAACGTAAAACTGTAGCCAAATATCTGATTCACCAATTAAAAATTAAACGAACCCTATTCCACACAGCGCCCTCTTTTCTTTAATACGTATTGAAAGAAAAGAGGATTAGTTTTATTGTCATGCAATTTACGTGTAATTGACTGTTATGTGACGTGGTTTGTTTTTAATTGGATTCTGTTCATTTATTTACCATGTTTGTCTCTAGTCAATATTTAGTTCTTGAAAATGACAGCTTCGCTGTTGAAACATGTTGACTCGTTTAATTTTTAATTCAAAAGAAAAAAGACTCGTTTAATTTTTAATTGGTGAAATGGGTATATTGATTACATGTTTTAAGATTTTAACATCAAGATGATCATTAGATTATTAAATTGTATGCATTTATATTGAAAATGTCTCTTAATTATTTATTTTATCTTTATAAGCAAAATACAATATATTCACAACTGTTATTGTGAAGACAGTTGTTCTACCTTCTATTGACTGGCCGACTATTGAAATAACAACTGTAGGTGCCATAACTAACTAACTGGCTCTATTGAATCCATACGCTGGTGACTGCCCAGACATAAGCTCTCCATACATCCCTATCTTAGGCTAGAGTTTTCCATCATCACGCGTATAATCTATTACCTTCAAATCATGGTTAATGTTATTCTCCCACCTCACTCTTGTCATGCTTACTGGTAGCTTTCCCTCTGGTTTCCACGCCCTTCTTTCAATCCCCACTCGTATCACATGTCCTGCCAATAGCAGTCTCTGAGCCTTACTTGCAAGAAAATATTACTTACTTACTTACTTACTCACTGGCACTATCGAACCCGAAGGTTCATGGCCGCGCGGACATAAGCTCTCCATACATCCTATCCTGAGCTAATGCTTTCCAATCATTCCCTGTATAATCTACTTCCCTCAAATCATAGTTAATGTTGTTCTCCCACCTCATTCTTGGCCTACCAACTGGGCGTTTTCCCTCTGGCTTTCCTACAAGAAGCTTCCATGCACGTCTTTCATTCCCCATACGTGCAACATGTCCTGCCCATCGCAGTCTACGAGACTTAACTGTTCTTATTATATCTGGCTTCCTATAAAGACCATGTAGTTCATTGTTATGTAGTCTTCTCCATTCACCTGTCTGTTCATCTCTCTTTGGTCCAAAAAAATTCCTAAGAACTTTATTATCAAATACTCGTAATCTCCTTTCCTCCCTTAAAGTAAGAGTCCATGTTTCGCACCCAAAAATATTTCCAAAATTAATTTTTCGTGCTGCTAAATCTGTAAATGGTCTATTACTCTATAATATAATATATGTTTGTTTGTTTTTTATTTGTTTGTTTGTACTTTATGCGCGGTCATACAATTGATCTGATTGTGATGGGTTTTTTGTAAAATGATCAGGAGATACACGGTATGCATATAGGCTACAGGAGTGTTGTGATATTAAAACCCTTCACCCCTAAATATCACCCTTTGTAGTGAAAAACGTGAAATGAAGTCCCTATTTTGACGCTTAAATGACAAACGCTGCCTAAACATAACAAATACACCAAATCAATGTACACAGAATTGAATATCTCAAAACCTCCACAAAAAATAACCATTTTGTCTTTCATTGATGCCAAGAAGATCAGAATAAGTAGATTCCCGGGCAAGCGTGCTCTGCCATACCGTTCATCCGATTGAGATGGGGCTTTTTGAAAAATGTTCAGGAGATTCCGGCGATGAACATAGGCTATAAGAGAGTTGCAATACTCAACCCCTTCACCTCTAAAAATCACCCTTTGTAGTGAAAAACGTAAAATAAAATCCCTATTTTGACGCCAAATTAGTGTACACAGAATTGAATATCTTAAAAAACTCTACAAAAAAGTCCGCGACAACATATGTTTATCTTCTACGGATAACTCATAATAACCTTTTTTGTTTTTGATTGTTGCCAAGAAGATCGGGGTAAGCAGATTGCCGGGCAAGCATAACAGCGCACGGCTGGTGGTAAAAACACATTAACATTTATTTAGGAGTAGCAGCGCACGCCGGATATTAGCTAGTAAGCTATAAATCAATTTTGAGATTTGGGTTTTAGTATATATTTTTACTGAAGGATACAAAAACAAAGCCGCTTAATTCGGTGACCCAGTTTCTGAGGCTGCGAATCACGGCGTGCGAACCAATGCCATTGTATCGAAGGTTAAAGTTGGAAAAGACGTATTTCTTTCGTAATAGAGGTCGGTCTCTCTCCCACCCAAGTGTATAGCAATGAGAGATGTACGTGTGTGTGTGCCTGTTGTGTAGAACACAGATTTATGGGTAATATTCTGGATTTGTCTGGAGCATTTCACGTCCTGCTCAGAATTTACGACTCCATTTCCTTTCACGACTCACGAATTCAACTCGGGTTGTTCTATACAAGATTCAGCCCTTTTATATTGCATTATTTACTGTTTGGAAATTTACAGGTGCTCTAATCTTATATTAAGATTCTTGTATTGCGTACACAGACGTCAGTTTGTGTTTGCGTAATTCAGTCTCAATTGTAACTCTGTTTTTCAACGCACAGTACTCTACACCGGCCTTCTACACCTGTCTTCTACAGAAAGAGAGAAAGAGAAAAAAAAAAGAACTGCTTTTGCAATTGAAGCTGCTTTGTTTTGTAAAGCTTGGAAATTAACTTAAAAAATATGGTTTATTAAAGAAAAGCTTGCTTTTGCTTTCATGAGCATATTTTTATTTAACATTCATTCTAAAAGCAATTACTTAATTGCTTTCTAAAATTAGGGTAACAAGTAGGTATAAGGAACAACAATGGCCAACCCCATGTTGTTAAAGGAATTTAATGTTGAAAATAATTTTCTTTAAGGTGGAAATTCGTATAAATTCGTGTTTTTTTCTACATTATCATATTTAATAGCTTCTGTAACTCCTCTTGGAAGCATAGGATCACCGGACTCTGTTTTGTGCC
This sequence comes from Diploptera punctata, assembly GCA_030220185.1. Taxonomy (NCBI): domain Eukaryota; kingdom Metazoa; phylum Arthropoda; class Insecta; order Blattodea; family Blaberidae; genus Diploptera; species Diploptera punctata. The sequence continues at coordinate 129,640 of JASPKZ010003057.1, forward strand.
AAATTCCTGACTTCATTTCAACTTTTTCTTTGTTCAATTTCTGTTTTTATTGCACCATGTAATTTTTGGTCAGTCTCTTGTATTATGCAATCCCGGTGGATTCAATTCCAATGCTCTCTTTGGCACACAGTCTAGTTCTCTTCTTAGTCTGCCCAATCTATTTCCATTTATGATATTGTCATACTTATCTTCCCTATTATTTTTTAAAGTGCTAAAACCAATATTAACATATGGCAGTGAAACATGGAATTTGCAAGACCGATATGTCAACACTGAATATAATATAGATGGCCTAATATGAGACAAGGGAGAATGGCCTAAAGATATAACTCTGAACTGAAAATATCCTCAACTCGTGTCCAACTCTGGGTCGGGTCGAGGTATGGGATGAGATGAGCCCCTTATATATAGGTCTGTGAATGACAAGGGTGCCGGCCGACCACCATCACAGGGGCAGATGAACCAAATGAAACGAAATGGATGAGATGAGCATGGAGAAATGGTGGAATGAAATTGTGACAGGGGAAAACCCTGCCCAAGCTCCGTTCCCACTTGGAGTGACCGAGACTTGATCTCAGCGGTGAGAGGCGAGAGTCTAACCGCCTGCGCCACGGAGCCGCCATAACTGTGAACTCTTATCAGTTAAAGTTTCAATATTGTGATGGGGGGGGGCAAATATAAAAAACGACTTTACATGAGACACCCAAGAAAATTATGGAACAAATATTTGAGGGAAAAAGGAATGTGGGATGACCGATACCGCGTTAAATAGATGAAATTTGGGAGGATCTGAGGACGCTGAGAATCGAGAGAGGGTGCGTGGTTGCCAGAGACAGAGAAGCTTGGAAAAGGTTCTGAGGGAAGCCGAGGCTAGAATCGAGCTGTAATGCTGCTGATGATTATGAAAATTGATGAATTTTAAATACATTTTACAGTGAATTATTAAATGAGAGAAATGGTAGCCATATAATGACAACTTTACGTTGTTGCAATATTTATTTTTTAAAATGGAAATTGGTAAACTTACTAGTTTCACGATATATTTAAAGAGGGAAATGACCTCTTGTATATTTTTCCAACACATATTTTTTAGCGAATTACGAAGGAATGAAGCTGTTGAATTTGTTCTCATTAACAACTATTGATTATTAGAAATGTTATCATAAGTAATGCCACGAGTGATTTCCAAATTATCGATAAATTCACGACTCACGAAGTGAGGAGTGAATTTATCTAGAGAATTTGGAAATCAAGAGTGGCATTTGTTAGGACTATTTAACGAATAAAATTAAGCTGATTACTCACAAATCATTATTTAACTATAGTTATTTTAAAAATATTTATATATTTAATATAAACGGCGATGTTTGAAAACAAATGAGAAACGATAGGTACGCTTCTACTGCTTCTTTTGTTTATCACTGCAACCAGATCATACTATTTATTGCCAAATGAACGCAGTATTGTAAGGAGGAGCTTTCTTTAATATGGTAATTATAACACTGATAAATATTTGCTGAAACACGACTCTGATTGGTTGTAAAACAGAAATCATTGAAACGTGATTGGTCATTGACTCCCATTTGGGGCATGAGTTAAATAGTCCAAGTGAATTCGTTTATTGAAAGGAATTCCTAGGTCTTGAATCTACCAAAATATAAAATCTGCAAAAGTATACCTCACCACTTTAGGAACAAGATCACAAGACTCTTCTTTACTTTTGATACCACAACACAGGACCTGTCTGTACTCTGAATCTTACACAATATCTATGGCTAGAGCATGGAACTCACTTCCCAGTCATGTCAGGGACTGTCAGTCGCTATCATTATTTAAATCCAAATTAACTGATATCTTAAGTTCGACACAATGAAAACATTAACTATATAACAACTATATAAAACATTCTATTAATAATCATGTAGGAAGCTACTTACTTTATTTTATATCATTTTAATTTTATTATATTCTATGTTTTTGTTAGCATTAGCTAGTATTAGATCCATCATCATTGTATTTTGTTTAGTCTGTATTTTAATATCTTAAAATTGTAATATGTACGTAATTTTTGTATAATTTTACTATTCGCTGGTTGAGTGGAAGAGAAGGCCTTATGGCCTTAACTCTGCCAGCTAAAATAAATCATTATTATTATTATTATTATTATTATTATTATTATTATTATTATTATTACAAGTCAGTTTAATATTGTTATTATTATTTTTATTGTTGTTGTTATTATTATTATTATTATTATTATTATTATTATTATTATTATTATTATTATTATTATTATTATTATTATACTAATACAATCCTACCAATTTGTATAATTCCTTAAAAAAAGTCTCCTTCATTCTTTGAATGGTTTTACACAGTAATATATTTATCTACAACACTGGTCAACATGATTTTTGTCTCATGAATACCAATAGTTGTACTTAATGCAGTTTTTATCGTGTTTTCAAATATGTATTCGGAATTTCTTCATCACCCACAGTTTTCAATTTCTTCTTCTTCTTCTTCTTCCTTTCAAGTATTAGGCCAGGGCCTGTTACGATCCTATAGAAAATTTTCCCTTATGGGAAATTCTCATATAAGACTTGAAAGCATAATAATAGTCCCTTCGATTGGTTGCTGGCCAAAGGAAGGCAAGACCAGTGACGGGGCTGCCATCTTATTTCAATTAATGGATTTAAAAATTATTTTTAATAAACGTTTTTCGTTCATTTCTCCGTTGTAAAATAAAACCAAATGAGCTAACTCAAGAGATTTCAGCTATGGAAAAGATATATCAAGGCAAATGGAATCCTAATATGCTGGCCGATTATTGTTGGACCATCAAGAGGGTTTATCCACAGGCGAAATATAGCAGAAAATCGCCATTTCTTGCTTTCTAGGCGAGTCTTAATGTTCGAATATTGTGTAGTTACGAATGTAGAAAATATTAAAGTGTTTGAATTATAAATTCCTGTCTCTCGGAAACCTTGCGCGATGGAAAAAAACCTATATCATATTTGAATTTAGGATAAAAAATATCAGAATCACATATTTTTCTCTCTGAGACAAAGAAAAGTTTGTTTTTTTTGTTGATTCAGTATAATTGGCGCAACAGCTCAATATTGGGTGTTAGCCTCTCCTTTGTTTGGAGTTACTAGGCAAGTAAATTTAATTACGATTATTTCCTTACAGATGTCATGAATGGTATGTGTTCAATATATCATCCCAAAGAGATATAATCAACTAAGGTATTAATAGGTCTGTAAACTTTGCTTAAAGGCCTCTTTATTCAGGGTTAAGGTTCTTTTACGAGCCTGAAAATCTTCAGACTCGGAACCCACGGCTTAAAGTACCTCCCTCAGGACTTGCTCATTGGGTTTTTCCATCCTAAAAATTACATCGACTCCAGTCGGGTATGAATCCGCAACTCTCGGGACCAAAAGCAAGGAATATAGTCACTAATCCACGGTGTTGGACTTCATTTTTTAATAAATCTGAAAATCTCAAAGGACCTATTATGAGCAAAGTAGGTTAGAAAAACCAAAATATTGCTTAAATTAAATAGCATAGATGGGTGCATACGTTTTCGTTTAAAAATTCATTATGAACAACCGTTGAGGTTAAGGTAAAAAAATATAAAACGAGTTCCTCAATTATTAGCTCTTACAAGGGAACTGTCAAACATAGCATGCCGAAACCTGCCTTGAATTTTTTCCCAGAGAAGCGTTGTGTTGTACCAAGGCCGTGTGCAAAAAAATATATTTCGGTTTTAACTGTTAGACACTAAAATCATTTAAACTACAGGGAAGAAATGTATCTCCCGACTTGGTAGATTGGATAACCCTCACAACCTGCCGTCCGCGCCGCGCCTCACTCCACTCTAATCAAGCAGGGACTCCATCTGCTTGGCACAGTGAGATATCATTGTTGGATTCTGGTTTCGATTTCTTTACCTTGCAGTTAAAAGAGGCAGTCTTTTTTTCCCTGAATACTGCCTTGGTATGTCGTCATGTTTCTCTGGGAGAAATTACAAGGTAGGTTTCGTCATACAATGATTGGAAATTCCTTGGTTAGTAGGCCTTTCGGAACACATTCTATCATCAGCTTTTCAAAAGAGATACTTAAAAAAACTGAAAATGAAACATGTTCTGAAAGGTCTATTAAGAATTTGAACCAACATTTTACTGAGTTCAGGACGACCGAGATCTAGGGTACATTTTTTATCTTTTTAACTTTTTACTTTTCTTTCATTAAAGTTTGTCTATGGATCTTCATTAACTTTTAACACGACATTTTTTATCTTTAATTCATTAATGTTTTCATATTATTTAGTAATTTCACGTCGAACTAAATTATATGTAATTTGGAATGCAGTTGTTTAATTACATGTGTAATTTATATTTGATTACATTCATTAGTCTGTATGTAATTATTTCATTTGTGTTGAAATACACACAAATATGAAACTGGAATATATTACTACATTTCTTGTTCATCAAAGCTGAAAAATGTCTTCTAACTATGATTGGCGTACATAAGTAAAAACGATAGTTAAAAAGAGCCAGCCACGCATGATAGCTGAAAATAATCAGAATTAACTGTACTTAATGACATGACTATAGACTCACGATACTGAAATCTATATGTTTTCCTTTAATCTTATTTTCAATCTTACTTACTTACTCACTGGCACTATTCGAACCCGTAGGTTCATGGCCTCGCGGACATAAGCTCTCCATACATCCCTATTTTGGGATAATATTTTCCAAGCATTCCCTGTATAATCTACTTCCCTCAAATCATAGTTAATGTTATTCTCCCTCATTCTTGTTCAACCAACTGGGCGTTTTCCCTCTGGCTTTCCTACAAGAAGCTTCCATGCACGTCTTTCATTCCCCATACGCGCAACATGTCCTGCCCATCGCAGTCTACGATAGTTAACTGTTCTTATTTATGTATGTATCCTATCACTGACAAACTTACTATCTCGGATAGCGGTCAGGATCCTCTTTCTGACTAAAAAAACCCGTTCCAAATTCAGGTCTTTCTGCACCCCCGTAGTATAATGTAAAGCTTCCTGGTTCCTGACTACCTTCTTCTGGCCACCTAACTCCTGTAAAGCGACTATATCCAAGGGAGATTTATCTAATTTCCGCGTTAATATCTCTAGTGCCCCGCTATTGTATAAAGTCCTAACATTCCATGTTCCTAGGAACATGTCCCTGTGTTTGAGCCTTTGGCATAGTAGTCCCCGCCCGGAAAACCGAATGGGGGACTGTTTGACCTCCGGAAAATTTTACCCCAGTTGAACCTATGTCTGCATTTCTTGACGGTTGTATTACTTAACCTATTTTCTAACTTTTACATCAAGTAGCTAAACAAAAGTACAACACTCAGATAATAAAAAAAAGGTATGATTCAGTTTCGGATTTTAGGTTATATATATATATATATATATATATATATAAATTTCTGAACGAATATGAAAAATAATGATGTAGGCACAAGTTTAATGAGTTATTTCAAATAGAAGAATTTAACTGTGCCTAAATGCCTATTTTAGTATTGGTATGATATACATACATAGTGTTCTGCCCAAGAGCAGGCCCTTCACTGCAAACTCAGCATTCTCCTCTCTTTCCTTAACCTCAGCTTTCCTTTTTTGTATCCGCATACAAATAATTTATTTTAATATTGTCTATCATCTGATGTCTTTTCCTGCCTCTAACATTCTTTCTGTTGACCATTCCTTCTAGGGCATCTTTCAACAGGCAGATTCTTCTCAGCCAGTGGCCAGTCCAATATCTTTTCCCATTCTTTATGATTTCCAGCATTGTTCTTCCTTCACCCACTCTTTCTAGCACATCTTTATTTTTAGTTTGTCTGTCCATTTTATACGTTCCATCCTTCTCCATATCCATATATCAAAAGCTTCCAGTTTCTGCACCAAACAATGCTACACTCCACACAAACCCTTTCACTAGCCTCTTCCGTAATTCTTTTGCTAAAAGTCCCAAAAAAATGTTTATCTTCTTGTTAAAACTTATTTTGCCATTGCTGTCCTCTGCTTTACTTCTTGACCACAGTTCATGTTACTACTGATAGTACAACCCAAGTATTTGAAGCTCTCCACTTGCTCAATGACCTCATCTTTAATCCTCATGTTTATTTTCCTTGGTTTGCTTCCTAGTTATCATGACCTCCGTCTTATTTATATTTATCTTCATCCCATAATCCTCACACTTGTCATTTAGCTCCATCACATGTTCAGTGTCATTGAATCTTATGCTAGCAAAGCCATGTCATCAGCAAATCTATAAGCCTATAATTGGGATTTTTCTTACTTGCAAGGAAACTGTCAACTATTGCATGCCTAAACCTACCTTGAACTTTCTCTGAGAGAAAGTCATGCACTGAAAATGTGCCTTTTTAACTGCAAGGCACAGAAATCATAGCGAGAATCCAGCAATGACAACCCACTCTGCGAAGCAGATGGAATCTTTACTCGAGTAAAGCGGTGAGGAGTGAGGATGGACGCGCCCCGCGGGCAAGTTATCAGGGTTATCCATTTCACCAAGTCAGGAGTTATATTACTTCCCTGTAGTTCAAATGAGAGATTTGGCGCTGGATTTTAGTGCCTTGCAGTTAAAAACGGCAGATTTTTTGGGACGGCCATGTTACATCACAACATTTCTCTGGAAGAAATTTCAAGGCAAGTTTTGGCATGCAATGATTGACAGTTATCTTGTTATTCTAGTGCTCTTATACCTTAGCAGGCGTCGAGATTTTACAGAGACCCCCTTCATTAATTTTTACTTTCATTTTCTTCTTGGCCTTTTCCCATTTCACTTTCAGGTTCTTTAGAAGTTCCTGTTTGATGTCATAGCATGTTTTTTTTTTAATATATTCTTGTGGGTCCACTTTTACCTGATCCATCAATTCGGACTTAACATGGTTGCTTATTCTATTCATTGTGTGTACGTGACCAAACCATTTGAGTTCCCCAATATTAAATTTCCATCATTCGTCCCAGTTCAATGTTACGGATCTCGAGAAATTTATGGTTACTCTCGGAACTTTTTAACTTCCCGAAAAAAAATGTAATTTCCGCATGGCCTAGTGGTCAGAGCGGGGCACGCCGTAGCGTAGTGGTTAAGATACTAATCAACAAGCCGGAAGGTCGAGGGTTCAAGTCCCGGTGGTGTAGGGACTTTTAAACTGACCCAAACCTTCTGGCGGAATTATGTCCCTGGAGTCGACTCAGCCTCTAAACGAAATGAGTATCAGATGCTTGTTCTGGGGTAAAGGCGCCGTCACGCAGGGCTGACAACCTCGCTGACATGAAGTACCGATTGTCTAGAAAAAGTCGGAGTCTTAACCTCCTACAACGCCAAGGACCTCATATGGCCTGTAGTGGGATCACTTTACCGTTACCTAATGATCACAACTTCTGACTACAGTTCATGGGGTCCCGAGTTCGATTCCCGGTCAGACCACAGGAGTTTTTTCTTAAATGAAATTATTCTACTGCCATCCATGACCAAAGAGAGATGAAGAGATAGGTGAATGGAGAAGACTGAATAACAATGAATTACATGGTCTTTATAGGAAGCCAGATATAATGAGAACAGTTAAGTCTCGTAGACTGCGATGGGCAGGACATGTGGCACGAATGGGGAATGAAAGACGTACATGGAATCTTCTTGAAGGAAAACCAGAGGGAAAACGCCCAGTTCGTAGACCAAGAATGAAGTGGGAGAATAACACTAACTATGATTTGAGGGAAATAGATTATACAGGGGATGATTGGAAAGCATTGGCTCAGGATGGGGATGTATGGAGAGCTTAATGTCCGCGCGGCCATGAACTTACGGGTTCGATAGTGCCAGTGAGTTAGTTAGTTAGTTAGCCTTCCATGGTCTGGGTTTAGATTAAGTTTAGATTTAAGAACTCTCTTGGGGCTTCATTATCATTCGTTACTTACATCATCGGGATAACGTAACTCCGCCTTCCAGGTGCCCCAACTTAAGGAGCGGGTGAGAATACCAGAAATATCGTAAAGGCGACCTGGAGGCGTTGAGAAAAAATAAGATTTTTAAACAAAAAACACTCTCTGAAATGAATGAATATATATAAACTAGGTCTATATAGCTTACTTTATATTCTTCTTCTTCTTCTGCTTCATCAAATTAGGCCTTTGACCTGTTTTCACATCAAGTGGGATTTAATGAATCCTCCCATCTAGTAAATGGGCGTCCAACATTTCTATGTCCTATTGATTTGTACTTTAGTAACAGCTGAGGGATTCTATCTGTAGGCATTCTCTTGACATGTTCATACCAGTTGTTTCTCATGTTGTCAATTATATTTGTTAAATTAAAAATATTTAAGTCCTTCCTAATATCCTCACTTCTTTTCTTGTCCAAAATTGTCACGCCCGCTACTGAACGTAGGAACTTCATTTCTGTAGTTTCTATTTTCCTTCTGTCTGAACGGTTAAGAGTCCAATTTTCACTTGCATATGTTAAGACAGGCACAGCTTACTTTATATGGTTAATATAATTTTTAATATCTGGTGACTTTCAATGCTTCCCTGAATAGGAAAGTATGTAACACTTGTAGTCTAATTAACTATCTCACTGCTATCGAACCCGTGGGATCATGGCCTCACAGACATAATCTCTCCATGCATTCATATCCTGAGCTAATATTTTCCAATCATCTATTGTATATTTTACTTCCCTTAAATCATTGTTAATATTCTCCCACCTCATTTTTTGCTATTTAATGGGCGCTTTCAATCTGGTTTACCTACAAGTAAAATTGTAGGCTTTCACGGCCGGTGTCTTGATTCCTGTTTGGTTCGTCTTCCAGGCTAAATGGCCGTGGTCCGAAACTCGAAGTTTCGTCTACAACTGCGGTAGACATCTTCAGGTTGTAGTAGTAGTAGTAGACGAAACGTAGAGTTTGAAGAAAACCCGGACCACGGCCATTTAGCTCGGAAGACGATCCAAACAGGTAACTACTTGTAGATTCCATGTCCCTCTTTCATTCCCCATTCGTATCACATTTCCTACAATCGCAGTCTAAAAGACTTAGGCCTAACAGTTTTTATTACAGCTAGTTTCCCATAAAAAGACACATAGTTCATTGTTACGTAGTCTTCTCCATTCGCCTGTCACTTCATCCCTCTAAGGTCCAAAAAATTTGTTAAGAGTTCAGAGGAACATTGTACTCAGTAAAAATATTTTGTATTGTTAATTAACTTAATTTATTTTCTTAATTCCAAAAAAATACTACAATTTTTACGTTAATGATCCTGTTATTGTACAGTATTACATATTCTTCAAAGCCTGAAATAGTATTATAATAGTATATTACGACTTGATGTTGGGAAGTGGTTTTTACAGAATCGAGGAAAATGTTTAAAACAGAGGTTTTAATTTCCGAGATTCTGTAAAACACTTCACAATCGTGCGTTGTACATTATTTTTTGCGCGATGGTGTTTTCAAAATAATAATAATAGTAAAAATAATATATTTGTTGGATATATTTGCATTCATTATAATTAATTGACTAACGTTAACAGTGTGGGCAATGTTTATTAGTTGAAACGACAGGAGGCCGTGAGACCAATTAGTTATAAAATGGCGGCAACACATATTTGTTTTATATTGTTTCAAATAAAGTTCAGTTCATTTAAAATGCAGTTATTTGTTTCGTATAATGTATATTAAGGAAAAGATGGAAAGAGCAGCAATTTGGTGCCGGAACAGGCTAGTAAATAAGCCTAAACCGTGAAAAAGAAGAAGAAGAAGAAGAAGTATATTAACACTACCTTTTGGATATTTTTTGTATATACATTGTATGTAGTGTACATAGAGGGCAGTGGTTTTACTTCCCACACACGGTTTGTAATATGTAATATTACAGTATAGTTATTTTATTACTGTATACTGAGTGTTACCGAAATGAGTGCAGATTTTTCGAGTGGTGGTAGGGAACATCCATACAAGTATTTTAACACAATGAACCTTGGGTCGGAAATGCATTGTTGTGGGTTTACAGAATAAAACAGTATTTAAAATTGTTGAACACATTGTTGTTTATTTATTAATTATAAGAAAATGGATGGTATTACATGTTATGTTTGACCTGGATGCACAGCTGCAGAGCTGTGGCAGCGGCTGCGGAAATCAGGGAGCATTCAGATATGCTTCTTAGGGTCGGTTTCACCAACAGAGATAACTGTATTACTCCAGTTTAAGCTATGTATTATATATGGGATCGGCCGCGGTGTACTAGTGGTTATGCTCCTTGCCTCTGGTCCCAAGGGTCGCGGCTTCAAACCCGGCCGGGGTCGATGGATTTTTTAGGACGGAAAAATCCAAAGAACAAGTCCTCCGGAAGGGACTTTAAGCCGTGGGTCCCGAGTCTGAAGATTTTCAGGCTCGTAAAAAATCCTTAAGCCTGAATGAAAAAGCCTCTAAGCAAAAACAATTACCGAACTTTCCCGTCCTAGTACTACCTTGGTTTCCTAGATGTCAGTATGAGGCGGAACGCTAACCACGTACCACTCAAAATGACATCTATACGAAAACAAGTGTAACTTAATTAGTATGGTTCAAATTCTTCCCTGTAGGGGGAGAGCGCCTAAATCTCTGTAAAAGGAAAACATAGGCTTACAAAAAAATTATATATGGGGAAAACTGGCGTAATACAGTTACCTCTGTTGGTGAAACTGACCCTTAGAGTTAAACAGTCAGAGCTGTGCATCCAGGTCAATGGTCGCCATTTCCAACAATTACTGTAAAATATCATGTAATATTTTCCATTTTTCTTAGAATCAATAAATGAACATCAATTTTAAATGTTTTATTCTCTGGATCCACAACAATGCATTTCCGACCCAAGGTTCATTGTGTTAAATTGCTTCTATGGATGTGCCCTATCACGACACGAAAAATCTGCAGTAATTTCGGTAACACCCTGTAGTTATTTAGGTTGGCAACCCCGAAATGTAGGAAGTTGAATTTTCAATCGTGGTCGCCATTGCTGTAAGTATGACAAAACGCACTATCGCGCAAAAACTTATTTTGTAGTTTTAAACCCAATTTTAAATTCCTAAAACTACATTTTTGAGCCTGAAGTCCAATTATGGACTTAAACTTAGATACGCTAAAATGTCTCTACAAATGAGGTCAAGTACAATTATAGAGCTGGTAATCGTGATTAAATTGTAATATCCGCTTAAAATGCTCCGCATTGTCTTTTATAAATAACCCTCGAATGCAGAAAATATATCTTCGTTGACATGACATTATGAATAAGAGATTTCAAGGAGAAACATTATAGGACATAATGCACTACTTACATAGTTATATAATAGGGTAGATAATTTGTTCTTGTGAATTTATTGACCAGATTAAAGTACCGCCATTCAAAGCGTACCACTTAAGAACAATATAATCACGATACTGCAATGTTATAGCCTAGGAGCCTATCACAGAAATACTGCATAATCCTAAATTATAATCTAATGGAAAATCTGTTGTGAAATATGATCCAACAAAGAGACAGGATCAATAAGTCACCGCTGTTACTTTATCGTGTTACCTCATTGGTGAATTTCACGTATAATTTGACATAGCACATGAAAATGTTCTTCCTGCTCATCGTAGGTTCATGGCCGCGCAGACATAAGCTCTCCATACATCACTATGCTTTCCAATCATTCCCTATACAATCTACTCCCCTCAAATCATAGTTAATGTTGTTCTCCCACCTCATTCTTGGTCTACCAACTGGACGTTTTCCCTCTGGTTTTCGTACAAGAAGCTTCCATGCACGTCTTCCATTACCCATTCGTGCTGCATATCCTGTCCATCGCAGTCTATGAGACTTAACTGTTCTTATTACATCTGGCTTTCTATAAAGACCATGTATTTCACTGTTATGCATGCTTCTCCATTCGCCTGCCTGTTCATCTCTCTTTGGTCCAAAAATTTTCCTAAGAACTTCATTCTCAAATACTCGTAATCTCCTTTCCTCCCTTAAAGTAAGAGTCCATGTTTCGTATCCATATAATATAACTCGTAGAATAATAGTTTTAATTTTTTTCATTTTTACGTTTTTTTGAAAGGAGTTGGGAAGTCAAGAGTCTCTGTAATGCATAATAGCACGTATTTCCAGAACTGAGCAAATGTTCAATTTCTTTGTGCATCTCATTCCTGTTTGTAATTATTGTTATTTGTTTCAATTTAGTCATTTAAAATTTCCCTCATTTGTTATTAATTGTCATTCCCATTCCATAATGTATTTCTATGTGTGAACATATATTTAGATTTATTGATGCTTACTTCCAGCTCCGATTTCTTAGTGACACTCAATACAGTGTGCTTGTTGGCCTTTAGTATCTGTTCTCTATTGCCTTAAATTCTACAACAACAGCGTAAATTAACAGCTCATTGATTCCATCGAGCTGTAGGCCTTCTTCGTCTTCTAAAGGTTTGATGATTACAGGTATTATAGCCTCACTCTGATGGTTAACAGTTTATATAAAAGCGGGTGCCGCGCGGCAATGCTTGACATGCGGTGTTGTCACGTTTCTCATAGCGCTATGGGCGTTTATTACTGATTATTTATGTTTATTATTTAATTTTTATGTTATTATTTGGTATTGTTTAAGTTTTAAAATTAAAATTATATACGTATTTATTTATTAAATAATTTAATTCCAACATTATTAGCTTGTGGTTATAATTTTAATATCCATACAAAATCATGCTGAAAATATTATTATTATTATTATTATTATTATTATTATTATTATTATTATTATTATTATTATTATTATTAACTGTTCGGTCTGAAAAATTTTCCCATGGCCGCCACATGTTGAAATCACTTATAACCTAATATAAATTTAATATATTATTATGTAGATATGGTATTATTATTCTAGCTACATATCATAATAAATCACTGATAATTATACAATTAATTACGGTATACAATTTTATAACTGGATCGAATGTTCCACATCGTTCCGAGTTTTAATTGAAACTGAGGGAAGAATAGCAATGTGGCAACATCGTCGTAGTCGCGGCAGTCGAGATCTTTGTATTTTAATAACATATAACAGCTGCAGGGAAACAAAGCGAGCCGCTTGTTAAGCATCATAGTGAGGCGATAATACCAACAATAAAAATTGTAGGGCAGATTTTCATATGTAGGCCTAATGATCAGTTGCACCGTAACTGAAATCTCATTTTATTTATTACAGAGGGCGAGAAAACTGTGCCTCTAAATAGGTATAACTAACTCACTGGCACTATCGAACCCGTAGGTTCATGGCCGGCTGAGCTAATGTTTTCCAGCCATTCCCTGTATAATCTACTTGCCTCCTCAAATCATAGTTAATGTTATTCTCTCACCTCATTGTTGGTCTACCAAGTGGGCGTTTTCCCTCTGGTTTTCTTACAAGAAGCTTCCATGCACGTCTTTTATTCCCCATTCGTGCCAATGTCCTGCCCAAAGCAGTCTACAAGACTTGACTATTCTTATTGTATCTGGCTTCCTATAAAGACCATGTAGTTCACTGTTGTGTAAGTCTTCTCCATTCACCTGTCCATCTCTCTTTGGTCCAAAAATGTTCCTAAGAACTTTATTCTCAAATCAAAATAGGTATACCATGATCTAATTTCTATTAGACATACTACTTTAATTATTTTTCTTTTATTTCAGGATTGTTTCTGTTATATACACAGGTATCCTCAACCAAAATATACATATTTTTTCTTCCACGCTTCCCGGTCTTGCGTGTCTGCTTCGTTATATTTCTCTTCATGTTGTTTTGAAATCCCTTTATCCACGTTGGCTTTAGTCTACCACGTTTCCCTTTTCCAGGAGGTATCCATTTCAATAGCTCTTTTTTGTTTCTGTGACCCTTTTTTCTCATTATATGCTCACACCATCTTAGTTGTATTTATTCAATCTCTTGTACAATAACCAAACATAAATGTATCCTAAATTTAAAAAAAAAATTAATGGTAGGTAATTAGAACTATTTGGGCACACGCAAAGGATGATCAAAATTGAATTAGTTAGAAGATCTATAGATGATAAACCAGAAGGAAGATGGAGAGCTGGAAGTTCGAATTTGAGATGGATGGATGTCACATCTTTAAAACAGAAGAATTGGTGGACGGTTGGCACCAATGTTTAAGTCTGAAGTAAAATTCTAAAGAGGTCTTGACGCATCCAGGGTTGTTGCGATAATGATTTTTTTTATTATGAGTTACTTTTTACCTTCTCTTCACTTAAATTGGGCAATTTTTTAATTGAAAAAGTGGAATATTTAATAAAATTTTGCTGCATTTTACAGTTTTCTTTTGAAATGCAAATTTAAAAGAAAGAAAAAACATTTCTATCGCTACATTCGGAACACGGCTGGTCGATGTATTGTGTGGAAAATAAAAACGCTCGTAAAAATCAAACTCGTAAATTATGATGTAATCATTCCATAAACTCTCTCTCTCTCTCTCTCTCTCTCTCTCTTCTCTCTCTCTCTCTCTCTCTCTCTCTCTCTCTCACACACACACATACACTCAACTAAGATATCTGATTCGCGGCGATTATTGAAATCGATTGTGTTATAAACTATTCATAGGGGAATAATATCTTTAAAAAAAGTAAAATTTAAGGAATTGAAAAATATACAGACAACTAAAAAAGGGAAGCTACCGAATTGAAATGAAATTGACACTTCTGTAGATAAAGATTGCCAATAAAAATCCTTGAATGAAGGAATGTTTTATATGGATATATTTCTGCAGCTTGTGGCGAAAACATCCAGCATTTATAAAGAACGTCTTATAATCGCATATCTTCTTAGATATTATGAACACTAAATCACGATGATATTAATGCAAAAACAACATATCTTCTCGTGTGATTACTTTGCAGTACACAATAGACATGGAAAATAATAATTTATTACAATGGTTGGAGGACATTTTGGGCACTTAATATAGTATACATTGGACAACATAAGCTGATATATATATGCCTAAAATTATTTTTTTATTTGAACAAGTTCGTGCAATTATTTGAAAAAGTTGGTGCAATCTGCGTTTTAACCTGTGGGTATATCGCAGGATAGTTAGTCATAAGTAATGCCACGAGTGATTTCCAAATTATCGATAAATTCACGACTCACGAAATGAGGAGTGAATTTATCTAGATAATTTGGAAATCAAGAGTGGCATTTGTTAGGACTATTTAACGAATAAAATTAAACTGTTTACTCACAAATCATTATTTAACTATAGTTATTTAAAAATATTTATATATTTAATGTAAACGGCGATGTTTGAAAACAAATGAGAAACGATAGGTTCGCTTCATCTGTTTCTTTTGTTTATCACTGCAACCAGATCATACTATTTATTGCCAAAGGAACGCAATATTGTAAGAATGCTCTCTAGTGGAGAAAAAATGAAACACATCAAACTGTATACTAATTCATTTCTGATGTCGTATGATGTAAATATGACAATTATATTTTTCTGGATTGTTACCTGGGAAAAAAAATACATTTAAAAAATACATTGGTTTCTTTTTTTGGTGGTATAATCAATTGCTACAAATGTTTTATATTAACTCCCGCATGCGGCATGTGTTGACATTCATGCACTACATATACAATCTAGTAGCCGTATTTTCTCATAGAGTCAGTCACTGCAAAATAATGGTCAGACCTGTTCAGAATATTAAAAAGGAGGAGCTTTCTTTAATATGGTAATTATAACACTGATAAATATTTCTTGAAACACGACTGTGATTGGTTGTAAAACAGAAATCATTGAAACGTGATTGGTCATTGACTCCCATTTGGGGCATGAGTTAAATAGTCTGCAAGAGCTGTTTGTCAAATGTGGAAAATTAGTTCTTTATTATACAAGTGCTTGATTTATTGTTTTAGCAGTTATCACTTTAGTCCATTAATTTATAATGGACATTTCATTTATGGACAGGATTGTTCGTGGCATTTTGATAACTTTTCGTAGCACTTGTTGGAGTTTTTCAGGAGCGCTGGTCAGTATTTTTCTTGTAGCTTGCAGTGAAGTAAAAGATGTATAGCTGTATGGTTATCTTCTGGGCAGATGTTGGTATATCTGACTTGTGCGATTAATAGGCTTAAAAAAACCGCTGAACCGATTTTAATGGGAATGTGTGTATATACATATTTTCAAGTACGGTGATTGCTTAGCCACTATATACCGTATTATTTTCTAAAGCCATTAGGTATAGGAGTTCACATGAAACGAAAATTTAAAAATTGCTCTAGCGGTCGCAATTTTTGTTCTTTTATAACGAAACTCTGTTTATGCTATTAAAACAAACCGAGGTGGGTATTATTAAAAAACAGCAACATCTGACCAATAGGAATGGGAGTTTACTGAAATCCGATATTAAAAATTGGATCTAACAACCGCCATGTTCGGTTCGTCACAATATATACCTTCGTACATATTATCTATTATACTGTGATATTATACTTTGTACCGCTATCTATTATACTCAAACAATTATGTGTAGGAGTCCACCTGAAACGAAAATTTAAAAATAATATTTAATTTATTTAGGAGTAACAGCGCACGCCGGGTATTAGCTAGTGTGTTATATTTCTACACAGAATATTATTAAACACTGAAACGTGTTTAGAAGGTAAATTATTATTCTATACTTATAACACTTATTGATTTTCTTATCTCAATGCTACTCATAGACAATATTGAAAAATAATTTTTCTGTTTGAAATTGCAGTAACATAGACACCAAGGTTTGAGAAGGGCTAAGTTAGGTCGTGTCACTGTAAGGCCCGGGTGGCGTGTGGCACGTAGAAGTACCTATAGGGCGAGATTTTAAACTGCGTTAATGGGTTGGAATGGAGAAGGGCTAACTGAATATAGGAAAATTTAGGCTAATTCATTGTTATTTATTATTATTTAATAGGTTTTAAAGGTATAAACATCTTCCTGTGCCCAATATTAAGCTTTGACTCTCTTCCTCCATGCATCTCTATCCTTCCAGTCGCCATCCTGCAGTCCCCTCTCCTTCCATCAAATTCATAATTCCTTCTATCCATGTCTTTTTAGGTCTCCCTCTTCTTTTTCTCCTATTTGGAATCCACTCCAAACTGGCAATGTGTCTTCATTCATCCTCTTCATGTGTCCATACCATTGTAATTATTTATTTCCCTTGTTTCGTCAAAGTTAATTTTTCTCGGATAATATTATTTCTGGAAGTGAGGCCTGGGTCCTGAAGTAAAAAGAAAATAAATAAAAATCAGGCAGCGGAAATGAGATTCCTACGGCTGTAAAAGTTTGTACAAGAGGGACATGTTAGAAATGAAAATATTAGAGAGGAACTAAAAGTACAACCACTTCTTCAACAAATAGAAGAACGCTGGAACAATTGGACAGAACATCTGAAAAGAATGACAGAGGATAGAATACCAAAGATCGCACTGATGTATAATCCTGGAGGACGAAGATCGGTGGGAAGACCAAGAAAGTGCTGGCTGAACAGATGTGAGATCGGAGCAGGCAAAGACCTAATCCATGAAGGATGACGATGAAAACTGTTTCTTATCCTGTCTAATTTAGAGCAATGTGCAGATTTTAGAAAATAAATTTCTGTATATTGATATTTTGACTTTAATTTGGCATTTATTGACCACGTTTCTGCATCATAGATCATTAACCTTCTTATCATTGATTTATGAATGTGGATCTTAATTTATTTGAAAATATGTTTAACCCACAAAATTCCATTCAACATTTGTATTGCAGATCGATCTTTAACTTTTCTTTTTGTTATTTCTAAATCATCGTTTCTATCATCATTTATTTCAACTCCCAAATATTTAATTTAATTACAACTATCAATTGTACTTGTGGGTACCTTATTCATTGAAGGCATGGTTTTACTGTCTCCCTTCCAGTGAATTTTGTATTGCTGTCAGACAGGATGCAATTATTGTGGTAGAACTGTAGGTTTAGTTATCTAACTAACTAATTCTAACTCACTGGCACTATCGAACCCGTAGGTTCATGGCCGCGCGGTCATAAGCTCTCCATACATCCCTATCCTGAACTAATGCTTTCCTATCTTTCCCTGTAAAATCAACATTCATCGAATGATAATTAATGTTATTCATTCACCTCATTCTTGGTCTACCAACTGGGCGTTTTCCCCCTGGTTTTCCTACAAGAAGCTTCCATGCACGTCTTTCATTCCCCATTCGTGCCACATGTCCTGCCCATCGCGGTCTACGAGACTTAACTGTTCTTATTATATCTGGCTACCTATAAAGACCATGTAGTTCACTGTTATGAAGTCTTCTCCATTCACCTGTCGGTTCATCTCTCTTTGGTCCAAAAATGTTCCTAAGAACTTTATTCTCAAATACTTGTAATTTCTTTTCTTCACTTAAAGTAAGAGTCCATGTTTCACATCCATATAATATAACTGGTAGAATAATAGTTTTATATATTTTCAGTTTAACGTTTTTTGAAAGGATTTGGGAAGTCATTAGTCTCTGTAATGTACGAGTATAATAGCACGCATTTCCAGAATTGAGCCTATGTTTAATTTCTTTGTGCACCCCCTCCCCCATTACTATTTGTGATTATTGTTCCTAAGTATTTGAATTCAGCCCCTTCCTCAAAATTTCCTTATTTGAGGTTTAGTTATCTCACCAGATTAATATGACGCAATAAGTAATTTTATAAAGTAAGACTGTAATGAAGCAGATAACGATGTATTCTTTCATTCACAAAAGTTTAATTGGAACATTAGTTACTTTGCTGGAATAATAATCTGGAGAACTGATAATTATTATTTTAGTTTGACTTATCTTTGAGAAAGGAAATTAAGGCAAAGCTCGTCGTCTCGTAATTAAAGTCAACAGCTTTCGTCTCCAAGTTCACAATCTATTCCAAGTATTAAGAAATCACTTAAAGAAGATGTCATTTAATAATTGAAATTCAACTTAGTGATGATTCATTAAAGTGCTCTTAAAATAATTTGTCTGGAGATATATTTAAATCTAAATAACTCACCGACACTATCGAACCCGTAGGTATTAATAACCACGTGGATATAAGCTCTCCATAGCCTCCTATCCTCAGCTAAAATTTTCCAAGTCATCCCCTATATAGTCTACTTACCTCAAATCATAAGCTGATATTATTCTCCCTCTCAGGTTGAGAAAGCCAGCTATAACGGCTGGGGGGGCGGCGTACTGACCACATATCACCCTATCACCCCTATACTGGCCGGATGATCGTCTACCTCTGTGATTAACACATGTATATATAAGATCAGAATAGGCTAATAGGCCAAGGGCCTTCTAGGTCTGTCGCGCCAAGGAATAAATAAATAAATAAATAAATAAATGCATTATATATAACTATATTTTTGACATTTGACAATGAAGGCAAATATGATATGAAAAGAAAAATGAATGCTTGAGTCGGGATTTGAACCCGAGACTGTAAACTCAGTACATTTAGGCTGTAACGACCTGAGCTACCGAAGTATTCCATTTCAAACATACATTTTTCTTATATATGTAGTATTCTCAATTTACACAAGAGGTAGCTGAAATTCGTTCCGACTGACATCTAGTGGCTAACATAACACTTAAGAACAAAAAACAGCTGAAAGGGAGTGGTGTTACAATTAGGGAAGACTTAACTCAAATGAGGTATAAGCTATTAAAAGAATGCATCACCAAATATGGTGTAACAAATGTGTGGACAATTGACGGACCAATCCATGTTAAAGAAGGAGATAACAAACGCATCATTCTCCGGGCCTCAGAAATATAATTAGTGCAAACACGGCCAGTGAATAACCGACAGTTATCACTTTAAACATTTTATTAATAATAACCTACATAAAATTAAGATATTCTTAGTGACGTGATACCAAGTTTAGTTTGTAAGTTTGTTGAAATATTTTACGACCATTTTTCGTTTAAATGATGATTTTCCTTTGACAGTCTTTGACAGGCTACAGGACAATAACCTTCCCACTCCCCTTCTCGACCCCACTACTTCAAGGAATGCTTTAGAAATAGCTTTGTCCACATACCCTACTTCCTTGCAGGTAGCCCATTTCAATGCTCAAAGTATTACTGCTCATATAGATGAAGTCAGAACAATTTTCTTCTCTTTAAATATTCATGCTCTTCTCATATCTGAAACGTGGCTAAATCCCACCATTACCTCTTCTTTAATTAACATGGATGGTTATACTTTTCTTAGACACGATCGTGTTTACAGTCGCGGGGGCGGTATTGGAGCCTTCGTTAGAACAGACCTTACTCCTAAAATTGTGTATCTATCTAATAACGAACCATCTGCCGAAATTATGTTCATAGAAATATTTGTCAGCTTCAAAAAATGTCTTCTCTGTGTAGTATACCAACCTCCTAAAATAAAAGCCATCGCTGAAATTGAGTCCACTTTACAAAACGCGCGAATACAATATGAACATGTTATCGTTATGGGCGACTTTAATATAAATATACTAGACACTGATAACAGACATACACAACAACTGATGGCTACGTTCCAGGCTTGTGATATGACACTCCTACCCCTACGACCTACACATCACACTCATCACTCTGAGACGTTACTTGACTTAATTGCAACTAATAATCCAGACAGAGTACTTACTCACGGGCAACTGCCAGCCCCGGGAATATCAGCACATGATATTATATTCTTAGCATATTCACTGCAGTGCCCTAAACCGACTCGAAAGACTATTACGTATAGAGACTTAAAACATATAGACAATGCAACCCTAATTGAAGAAACTATGTAGATGCCGTGGCATTCAATATGGACGCTGCATTCTGTAGATGAAAAAGTTGAGACACTAAATGACTTTATACTACAATTATACAACAGACATGCCCCACTAAAAACTAACTCGTGAAACGACGCCCTGCACCCTGGATGACTCTTTCAATTCGTAACTTGATGACTGATAGAGACGCAGCACATAAGAAATATAGACTCAACAAAACAGACACAAGTCTCACTCAATATAAACAGTTACGTAACAAGACAAATCAAGCTATAAGAAACGCCAAACTTAGACATTTATACAACCTAACAAATACCAATACTTCAGAAATCTGGAAAAAACTTGAATAGAATGGGAATTGGGAGAAAAGACACACAGGTAGACAAATTACCTGTTTCCCTGGACACACTCAATAATCACTTCACAGGTATAACTACTACTCCAAAGGATAAAGAACAAACAATAAATGAATTATCACTGACAAATCAACCCGACAGAGAACATTTACGCTTCTCATATGTTACAGACTACGACGTAAAGAAAGCCATAATGCGAATAAAAACCAAAGCAGAAGGAACTGACCGTATAAATATTACTTTACTGAATAAAATAATCGAAGCTATACTACCTACTATAACTCATATTTTTAACTCCTCACTACAAACCTCTACATATCCCTCATTGTGGAAACAAGCCCTCGTACGTCCACTGCCTAAAGTTAAAACGCCCTCAACCCCGAACGACTTTCGACCCATTAGCATTTTACCTACTCTTTCAAAAGCTCTGGAACGATTAGTCCATAAACAACTGACTGAATACCTAAATGATTACAACCTTCTAGATCAATTTGTCAGGCTTCAGGACAGGACACAATACAAATACTGCTCTACTAAATATCTGCGAAGACATACGCGAAGCTGCTGATAATCGAAAACTTACCATTCTTACATTACTGGACTTTAGTAAAGCATTCGACACGGTAGACTTGGACTTATTGTTGCATAAACTTAAAAACCTCTTACTCTCTGATAGTGCCACGAAATGGTTCAATTCCTACCTTCATGAGCGCCAGCAATCTGTTATAGGAAATCATACATTATGTTCTTCTTGGTCCTTCCGTAAAGCTGGGGTTCCACAGGGTTCGGTACTTGGACCTTTGCTTTTTTCAATCTACATAAATGACATATCTAACTCCCTAAAGCATTGCAAACATAATTTATTTGCAGACGACATGCAAATCTACATCCACACAGACAAATATTCACTAAATGACGCTGTTGCCAAAATTAACGAGGATCTTGACTCACTAATGACTTGGACAGTTAAATATGGACTGCAATTAAATCCTAAAAAGTCACAATCAATCATTATGGGTCATCAGAGACTATTATCTACAATTAACCTAAACACAGTTTCGCATGTGTCACTAAACGGAGTTCAAATCCCTTATAGTGAGACAGTAGAAATTCTAGGAGTATTTATTGACAAAAACTTAAATTGGAATACACAAATAAACCATACATGCAAAACAGTCTTCTCAATAATACATTCATTAAATCGTGTACGAAATTGTTTGCCATTCGCCCTTAGGAAAAATGTTAGTAGAAACACTTGCAATGCCCCATTTTGATTATTGTGACACTCTTTTTACAGACTTAAATATTATTTCCACTCAAAGACTTCAACGTGTTCATAATTCTTGCGCACGTTTTATTTGTGGTATTCGCAAATTTGACCATGTTACACCGTCCCTGGAACAATTATCGTGGTTTCGTCTAAGAGATCGTAGAACTGTCCATTCCCTATCCCTTCTCTATAAAATACTTCACACATCATCGCCTAATTATTTATCACGCCGCTTCATCAGACTATCCGACACACATAATCTTGACACTCGATCCCATCAGCACATTGTCCTTTATATCCCGCCTCATCACACTGTATATTATTCATTATCTTTTACGGTGTCACTTACCAAAACATGGAATTCCCTTCCACCCTATGTCAGAGACTGTCAAACTATAACATCCTTCAAAAACAAACTAAAGAATTATTTAATAACAAACTAACTTACATACACCTCACTGATAGTATTCTTTTAGCAATATTAATAATATTTAATTATTTATGTAAATAATATTAAGAATAACAAATATTTTTATTTGTTTTGTTCTAAATATTGTATAATCGTAAAATTAGTTTTCTATATCTCATTATTTTCCTGTTTTTTTATATACACTAGACAGGGACAATTTAATATGTCTTGCTTGTATACATTTTATTATTAGTTTTAGTCTTAATTTTAACTAATATTAACTGGTTGTATTATAGATCGTAATATGTATATTAGATATTATCTTTTGATCAAATTTTTACTTAGTGTTTAATATTAGAGTTAATTAAGATTGTTATATTCTTATGTAATATATGTTTGTCCTGGTGAGTGGAAGAGAAGGCCACATGGCCTTAACTCCACCAGGCTAAATAAATCTTAAATCTTAAAATCTTAAATCTTAAGCAAATTAAAAAAAATTGCTTAACTGTTATGTTAGCTACTAGATATCAGTCGGAACGAATTTCAGCTACCTCTTGTGTAAATTGAGAATACTACATATATAAGAAAAATGTATGTTTGAATTGGAATACTTGGGTAGTTCAGACGTTCGAGCGCTAAACGTACAGAGTTTAGAGACTCGGGTTCAAATCCCGACTCAAGCATTCATGTTTATTTTCATATCATTTATAAATATATATATATATATATATATATATACAGGGCAAGTCAAAATGTTGTGCAGGTTTTCAGAAATTTATTATGTGAAATGTAATGAACATATAATATTGTGAGACATATTGTATGAAAGGTAAACTCTCAAAGTTTTTTTTTAAATATTCACAGATGTTCTATGTGAGCGCCTTTTGTTACACGACAGATGTCAAGCCGATATTCAATCTCCTGCCAAACTTTCTGTAGCAGTCCGCGGTCGATATCAGCAATGGCTGCTGTGATGCGGGCACGCAGTTCATGCAGTGTTGTTGGAAGTGGTGGTACGTAAACATGATCCTTTACAAGACCCCACATGAAGAAATCACACGGGGTTAGATCTGGTGAACGAGGTGGCCAATGAATGAGTTGTTGATCACCCTGAGATGCACGGCCTATCCAGCGTTGTGGTAAAGCCGTATTCAAATGGTCTCGAACACTGCCATGGTAATGTGGAGGGGCACCATCCAACTGCAGAATGAAATCTGGACTATCCGCTTCAAGCTGCGGAAGGAGCCATTGTTGTAGCATATCAAGGAAAACATGTCCGTTCACAGTACGTTCATGAAAGAAAAAGGGCCCATAAACCTTTGCATGGGAAATGGCACAAAAGACATTCACTTTCGGAGAATCGCGTTGATGTTCCAGAGTTGCATGGGGGTTACCAGTTCCCCAAATCCTTACATTGTGTCTATTCACTTTTCCTGAAAGGTGGAAAGTCGCTTCATCACTGTAAACTACCCTCTCATGGAACTCATTCTCTTCCATTAATGCGAGAAAATCAACACAGAAGGACGCTCGCAAAGCATAATCGGCGGGTTTTAAGGCTTGAACCAGTTGCAAGTGGTAGGGTTTCATCTGTAAACGTTTCCGGAGAATCCGCCATACAGTTTTTTGTGGTAGTTGAAGTTCTGTCGCTCCCCGGTAGGTGGATTTCTGTGGACTCCGCACGAAGCATGTGCGAACGCGTTCGACTGTCTCTTCACTCGTCGACGGACGGCCAGTCGATTTTCGTTTACAGATACAGCCTGAATCCCTAAATTGTGTGTACCACTTACGATGGATCTCCCATCCGGCGGGTCTTTATCGTATCTGGTACGGAAATGTCGTTGAACACTAGTCACAGAGTTGTTTACATGGTAATCAAGCACACAGAAAGACTTCTGATCCCCAGTCAACGCCATTTTCCTTTACTGCTCTGCTGTTGACATCTTGCGGGTGAACGCGGAACTTTAGAAGTGGACAACTAAACTTTGAGAGTTTACCTTTCATACAATATGTCTCACGATATTATATGTTCATTACAATTTCACATAATAAATTTCTGAAAACCTGCACAACATTTTGACTTGCCCTGTATATATATATATAATATATATATACTACACACTCTGCGTAAATAATCAGATTGAACTAGAGATTATTAACTCAATAGAAAACAGTAATGGAAGCAGAATAGGAGCATAATTAGAGAAGAATTGAAGGAGAAGAGATTAAAGATGCCCGTCATGAGACTCAATAGAGCGGATGACCGATTAGTAATTTATTATCATTGCAAACCGACCAGAAAGCAAGAAAGAGGAGCAACCCCAAATGTTATTACATGGAGAAGGAAAACATGAAGATAGTAATGTAAGCAAGAGGGTTGGCTAAGCATTGAAGATGCCCAAGATCGTAAGCTTTGGACGTTTGTTTGGCACGGGAAGACGGCAGCAGCTGTAAAAACCCGAAGATATATATATATATCGGTCGCGATGTTCTAGTGGCGATGTTCCTTCCTCTAGTTTCGAGGGTCGCGGGTTCAAACTCGGTCGGAATAGAAGGATTTTTATAATGGAAAAATCCAAGGAACAAGTCCTCCGGGAAGGATTTTTAGGCTCCCAAAACAACTTTAAGCTTGAAAAAATATGATTTAAACATCATTTACCGTCTTACATCATCCAATTATTGTCTTATTTGCCTATTAGATACTTATAAAATTATTAAATTTACTTTTTAAGAATTAATAATGTGTTTTTGCATTATTTAATAAAAATAGACTTAGGAATTGTTAATATATTTACCTAATGCCTTGTATAAAAAGCATAGATTAATTCATTGTAGTTTATTACTTTCTTTGTATTTTTTTTCTTTTCTTTTTATGTATAGTAGATTCGAGCTGTTATTCCTTTTTGTATTCATTGTATCTTTAATTTAATTTTAATTGTATTTCGTTTCATTGTATTATTAGACATTATTTTCATTATTATTCAGTTTGACAGATAATTAATTGTATGACTATTATTGTATTTTTTTTGTATTCATATGTAACATATGTTTGTCCTGTTTAATATGACTATTATTGTAATTTTTTTGTATTCATATGTAACATATGTTTGTCCTGGTGAGTGGAAGAGAAGGCCACATGGCCTTAACTCCACCAGACTAAATAAATCTATTCTATTCTATTCAAATCTATTCTATTCTATTCTAATTAGGTCGCTATGGTGATCAATGTTATTCATTATATCAGCATCATTAAATTGGCTTGGTATAGAAACTCCTAATGGGCGTATGACTAGACTCAAAGGACCCTTAAGCCAATCAGTGTACGTATATATATATATATATATATATATATATATATATATATATATATGCATGTGTATTATGTATTTCCTGACGAGTTTTGTTCCCTATTCCTAGAAAGCATTTCTATGGAGAATTTAAATATTTTCTGAGTAAAAAATATATATATATATATATATATTCTATTTTAGACGTTGTATTGAAAAAAAATGGCCGCCTCAAAGTAATTTCTTTGGTTAACCGTTATTCTCTATTAAAATTTCTTAGAGAGGAACAGAAAGAAGGAGGTAACCATGGAAACGATGAGTCTGATTACGTCAGAGTTGAAGTATTTGTAATGTATGGAGTGAATGACATTTCGATTTGGACTGTACCAGGTAATGTACAATACACTAACTCCCTGTCTGATCGGCGTGTGGGTGTGTCCATTCTGTTAACTGAGTAAACTCTCCCCTGCTAGTCGTTTTGTTTGTTACCCCCCGACAGTATGGAGCCTTGTTCAATTGGAGTGCAGGAACAGACATACTCTCCAACACGCTGTGTTAGACTACTGTATTCAACACAACTTTTTAACCCTTAAATTGGCAATATATCCTATAGGATACATCATTTGGTTTAATTAATTTAATATTTTTAATAAAACAGAAGAGAATTGACTAGACGAAATCACTTAAATGTGTGTAGAATTACACAACATATCTAATAATAACAGTTATGAATGATTTAGTTTTCACTGCGGTCCGCCACATTTAAATAACTGCGTCCAGAAATTAATATATATATATGTTATAATTATAAAATCGATAAAGCGTCACTGCTATGAAGTAAAAATATTCATAAGTAATGCCACGAGTGATTTCCAAATTATCGATAAATTCACGACTCACGAAGTGAGGAGTGAATTTATCTAGAGAATTTGGAAATCAAGAGTGGCATTTGTTAAGACTATTTAACGAATAAAATTAAGCTCTTTACTAAAAAATAATTATTTGAATATAGTTACGGTGTTTTAAAATATGTATATAGTTAATGTAAACGGCGATGTTTGAAAACAAATAGAAATGTGAGGTTATGTACATTCACTGCAACTCGATCATATTATTTATTGCCAAATAGGATTGCAATATTGTAAGAATGCACTCTAGTGGAGAAATAATGAAACACATCAAACTATTATAATCTACATTATAGGTTAATAATTTGTATTTTGAATAAACAACTCAGTAAAATCACTGAATCTATTCATTATTTGCTATATTCAATGTATTTGTTGGAGAAAAATAATGGTCTAACCTGTTCAGAATATTAAAAAAGGAGGAGCTTTCTTTATCACAAAAGCAGGAGCTGATAAAGAGAAATCGATAAAGAGCGAGGTGAAACACGACGTCATTGGTGTAAAACAGAATTCATTGAAACGTGATTGGTATTGATTACCATTTGCGACATGAGTTAAATAGTCTCTTTAATTTGCTTACTAGTTATAGTCAGCTACTACATGGCAGCGAAGACCGAGTTCTCGCGACATCTAGTAATAATGGAGAATATAATTATATATATATAATATATATATATATATTATTTGAATTGGATTCGCCTGGTAATGTAATGGATAACACGCTGGGGTACCGACCCAGAGTTCCGGGTTCGAATCCCGTCCAGGCATTTATTTTTCTTATCATGTCAACTATTTTTAATACAACAATTTTTAAGTACAATAATCAGAAGCATTATTACCTACGGAGCTGATGTGTGGGCTTTAAATGCACAAATGAAAAAAAAATACTCGCCACTGAAATGGACTACTGGAGACGTGCTGCACGAATATCCAGGAAGGATAAAATCAGAAATTCATATATAAAAGAAAAAATGCAGGTACAATATTCAATATTAGATTTTATAAAGAAGAAACAATTAAATTGGTACGGACGCATTAGAAGGATGGTAGAAGGAAGGCTGCCTAAGATAATCATGGATTGGGAACCACAGGGAAGGAAAAAGAAGGGTAGACCAAATATTACGTGGATTCAGGGAATCAATGAAACTAAGAGGGAATGGGAAATAGATGAAGATATATGAATGAACAGACAAGAATGGAAAAATGTGTTGAAACAAATGTGTAGTTAATTGTGAACATGGGTACCGGAAAAATGTATATTCATTGTAAAAGCCGGAATAATAAAAAATCATGTCATATATATATTGGCAGGACAAGCAGAAGTTTCAATACAAGATACAGGTATACAGGAACACCTAAAAAATATCAATCACGCGGGAGATAAATCAAGCTATGCCAAACATCTCATTAACGCAGGTCACCAAATGTACACAATTGAAAATACTCTCACGATAATTCACAGAGAAAACATTCCAGCTAAGATAAATATATTTGAAGGCCTCGAAATTATAAAGGAAATAAACAACACCTCACTTCTTATTCAGAACGCACCCCAATCAAACAACCCATTATACGAGAAACCAGTCACTTGCTGCTACAAACACTTGGAGTTTACATAATCGTAAACAACAACTAGTAGCAGATGCTCAACCTGCTGATGATGGAAGTTAACTTCCGAAATCGCTCCAGTTAATTTTATATGCACCATTTTAACAAAGTTGAAAACGACGGCACCTGCCAACAAGTACATTCTAATTTTTAACTTTTATCTTATGACTATTCACTTCAACGGAATTTGATATCAATTTTATTAGTATTGAATATATATATATATATATATATATATATATATATATATATATATATATACGAATGACATGATAAGAAAAATAAATGCTCGGGCGGGACTTGAATCCGGACCTCTGGGTTGATACCCCAGTGTGCTTCCGATTACACCACCAGCAAGTCTAGTAGTATGTATATATATCATCATCATCTTCAAGGTATGAGCCTGTTGGCCCGTTCCGCTCCCCGGCGCACTACATGCTGCAGGTGCAGGTCGTCTTTCCAACGACGTTTTGGTCTTCCTACATTTCTTCGGCCTAGAGGCCTATAATGAAGCAGCTGTTTTGATAAACGATTATTTGGCATTCTTTGTATATGTTCACACCAATTGCGTTTATTTCTGTGTTATTCTCTCGTTTATATTATATATTTATATTATTGTGGTATGTTAGGTTCAACAACTATGTGTCGCATTATATATATATATATATAGATATATAAAAATATAGGCCTATATATTCTATATATATATATTACGAAAATAAAGATAACGGGAACCTTCTAGGGTTGTACAAGCCAGTAGGCCGGACATCATAGACATCATAGAAAAGAAATGATTGCAGTGGTATGGTCATGTCAAACGATTGCCAAAATTGTTATATAATGGATCCCAGTGGAAAGGAGGAAGAGAGGAAGACCGAAGAAAACTTGGATAGAAGGGGTACAAGCAGCTATGAATATCAGAGGAATGGAGGAAGATCAATGAATGGACAGAGAGGAATGGCGTTTGTTTTCCGGAAGACGGCGGCAGCTGCCATGATACCGGATGATGATGATGATGAAATTTATATATATATATATATATATATATAAGGGAACATATTGAAAAGAGAATTTCAAAGTAAGTGATTTGAAATGCAAAAACACGCACACTCTATTGAATAACACTAAGAAATTGGTGCTGGAAGCAAACATCAATAAAATTAAATACGAGTTTGTAGTCACACGTAGATATAGGCCTACATTATATAATGGAAATGGACAGTTAATAATAAATGAGAGAAATTTTGAAGAGATGGCTGAATTCAAATTCCTAGGAACAGTAATTACAAATAGGAATGAGGTTTCAAAATATATTAAACATAGGCTTCATTTTGGAAATTCGTGCTATTAAGCTACACATTACAGGGACTCTTGTCGCCCAACATCCCTCAAGAAACGTTAAACTAAAATATATAAAATTGTTATTCTCCCAGTTACATTATATGGAAGCATAAGAGGGGATCTTACTTTAAGGGAGGAGAAAATATTACTAGTATTTGAGAATGAAGTACTTAGGAAAAAAATTTGACCAGAGAGAGAGATTACCAGACAGGCGAATGGAGAAGGCTTACATAAAAGTAAGCTACATGATCCGGGAAACAAGATATATAAGAACGTCCACCGCTGTGGTCTCGGGGTAGCGTGCTGCCTTGTCACGCAGCGGGCCCGGGTTCGATCCCCGGTCGGGACAGTTTTTATCGGGGTTTTTCCTCACCTGTAAGACAAATGTCAGGAAAACTTTAAGTTTAAGGCCCAAACGGTCCCCGAAATCATATGGCCATCGCAATCATCATCATTATTCACATTCATCTTAGGTTAAGCTTAGGATTAGGGACTCTCCTAGCGCATCATTATCATCATCAATCACCCATCATATCATCGGGGCAACGTAACCCCGCCTTCCAGGAGCCCCAACCTCAGAAGTGGGTAACAAGTACACCATGTCAGGAGAGAAACCAGGAATGTCGAAAAGACAAACCTGGGTCATTTGAAAAAAAAATATATATATATAAGAACAGTTAAGTTTTGTAGACTGCGATGGGTAGGACAAATGGGGAATGAAAGATGGGCATGGAAACTGCTTGTAGGAAAACCAGAGGGAAAGCGACCAATAAATAGGTCAAGATGGATGTGGGAGAATAATACTATGCATGATTTGAGGGAATTAAATTATGCAGGGGATGATTGGAAAAAATAATTCAGGATAGTGATGTATGAAGAGCTTACATCCTCGCGGTCATAAAGTTACGGTTTCTATTGTGCCAGTGAATTAGTTGTGGAATAAAATAATATTAAAATGTTAGTACATCAACGAAGAAATACTATCTCATAAAATGTTTATATAAAAGTTGTATTCAACAAATACAGAAGCCTAAACAGAATTGGTTTTGAAACAGGGTCGTTAAACAGTGCTCATTAGGTGTAAAACGACGGTCACCCCCCATGCAGCTGCTCTCCCAATGAAACAACACAACAAGTGAGTAGCAGTGTCTTACCTTGTAAGCCTATCGGACGTAGGATAGAATAGGAGGGGGGGGTGTCTTGTCACATAACGGCCCTGGTATAACCCATGATAATAAAGATAATTAAATGATACGATGGTATAGGAAAAAGTTTTATATGATTACTAGAATTCGGATTCCTTTCTTCTTCTTCTTCTTCTTCTTCTTCTTCTTCTTCTTCTTCTTACAAGGATTAAGCCTTATTGGTTCGTTCCGGCTCTAAGTTTCACAGCTGCTGTGTCCATCTCTTTCGTGGTGGTCCTCGATCTATTTTTCCTCCTCTCGGTTGATAGTTCAGGGTAATTACATATATTATTCCTCGGTATGTATCAGTCCGAGAACTCAAAATGGTAATGAAGTAGGATACTAGGGAAATTATATTTCATCAATGGTAAAGAGAAAATGTTTGCTTGAATCGGGAACCGAACCCCGAACCTTCAGCCGAACCTGATGCTCTAACCACCGAGCTAATTCAGGCTACATTCCCATCCAAGCATAAATCCTTCCTTTACCTTACTCTCGGAAAGCTGAAGATTCGGGGTTTGATCCCAGGTTCAGGCAAAACTTTTTCTCTTTACTGTTGATTAGAATAGTTTTGTTGTGTTCATTAATTCACTTATTTCAATTAAAGTAATAGCTTTAGTTTCTTAGCACTAATTTAATAAATAATGCTATAGTTGTATGGAGTCCCTTCATGTCTTCTTAATGTAGAAGCCATTCATTGTGTATTTGTGAATGATGATTCATTGCATTGAATGTAGGGCCGAGAGAGTAAGGTAAAGGAAGGATTTATGCTTGGACGGGAATGTAGTCTGAATTAACTCAGTGCTCAGAGGATCAGCTCGGAAGGCTGAAGGTTCGGGGTTCGATTCCCGTTTCAGGCAAAACATTTTGTGTTTAGCATTGATTACAATAGCTTAGTTGTGTTCATTAGTTTACTTATTTCAATCATAGCTTTAGCTTCTTAATATTAATTTAATTTAAATTATATTTCATGTTCATGTTACGTATTTTTACATATCCCGGTCAATATTACATAATTTAAACATAATTGCATATTTTCATATATTATATCAAATGCTTAATTGAACGGACACATTCATTTTGTTAAGTATTCACCAATGATGGTCTGTTTTGTCGAGCTATCATTTTCACAATATAAAAAGCACAATTTTTGCTCATCGACAAAAAACAGCTCCTGAAAATATCGAGAAGTAGGTCTATCTTATGACATAAAGTGTTTCCTGTCATGATACATTTTAGTTTTGTAGCCCATCTGATGGGACATTCTGCATTTATCTATAGTGCCTACAACTTTTATAAAATCGTAATTTTCACCCTTTTAATTACATAAAATAATTTTAAACAATTGTAATCGTTTTTGGGGAAATTATGAAATTTATGTTTCCCGCCTTTAGAATAAATATATAAAACATTTCTATGTCCATTTATAATTTTGATGTTACGTATTTATTACATATTCTGTTCTTTTTACATATTTATATACTTATTTCATAGGGAAATACTGCATACAAATCCGGCCTTTATTGATTATTTAATATTATAAATTCTGATATTTTAAAACCTCGAGAGTAGAATTAGACTTGATTATGCCTAATCTGACATACATACTGTAAACATATTACTTCTCCCTTTCTCTTGTTTAAAGAAATGCTAGTATGTTCTCGACGAACATACGTTAAATTTTCATGTTCGATACAATTTCAGCCACAGAAATACTTAGCTGAGAACATAGTTTTGGTGCTGGAATTTACAAAGGCTACAAAATATCAAAGGTTTAAATTTTACCAACTATTCCAAACTTGTTGAAGCTCGCAGAAGTTTTCAAGTTACTTCCAAGTTGAGAACATTCTCTTTTTTATTGTATACTACTTTTAGCAAAATGAACTCTGACATTACATGGTCGGCGCCCCGTATTGGGTTGACGCCTGAGGGTTGTTAGAGGACTGAGCATTATCCTTCCCACCCACTGACCCCTATGCAACCTCTCAGGGAGATAATTATGAAAATAAAGCGATAGATGTACGTTTTGGTATGTTATCTAATCTATTCTGCTGTGTGTATACCTCTCAGAGAATTGCCACTCAATTATCTTGTTTTGCACTGTACGATACGTAAAAGTAAAGATTTCTGACACAGTTTTTAATATCGAAAAGCAGATCAATACAGCACATATTGAACTGACATCCACATTTTAGTTTCAATATGTGACATTTTGTGTATACAGTAAAATATTTTTCCATATTCCTTTTTTTTTTTTTTTCTTTTGAATGCCTTAGTGTTCTGTCAACTTTGA
Source organism: Diploptera punctata (assembly GCA_030220185.1). Lineage (NCBI taxonomy): Eukaryota > Metazoa > Arthropoda > Insecta > Blattodea > Blaberidae > Diploptera > Diploptera punctata. The sequence goes on from JASPKZ010003057.1 coordinate 163,186, forward strand.
TGTATACAAGCAGCACCAGTGATCATTTCAATACAATAAAACTTGTTTAATCCGGAACGTGAATAATGCGGAAATCTGTCCAATGTGAACAGATTTATTGGTCCCGGCGAAATAATAGTAATTTTACGTGTATTTATTTTGTGTGAAACGGAATCGTCCAATGCGGAAATGGAAGGATATTTCTACACAATTCACGAAAAAGTTTATAAAACGGAAAGACTGACAGTGAAATAAATTAGTTTCCATTTAATTGAATTCCCGTTTGGTAAAATAACAAAAAAGGATGATTTCTGCTACCGGGTGAAGTAGATTTTCTTTCACAGGTAACATTTTGAATTTCCGGAATTAAGATGGCTAAATCGTATGTATCATTGTCTTTAAACGAAAAAGTGAAAGTGATTGAAGATAAAGAAAAACAAACTCTCAGTACCGGTACGCGAAATAACTAAATTTAAATGTGGAAAAACCCAAGTTTATAAGATTTTAAAACACAAAGAACAAATAATTAATGAATGAATGCAGGGAAATAATCAAACGAAGAGGAAAGCAATAAATAAATAAATGAAGAAATCAACGAAGTAATGTGGTAGAGTTTTACAAGTGCACGATAAAAAATATCCAAATTACCGGACTGATGCTGCAAAGTCAAGCTCTAGCTATTGCTATATCCCTAGAGAATAATGATTATAAGGCACCTTTAGGTTGGCTGTACAGTTTTAAAAGACGACACAATGTAGTGTGGAATGAAATTTGCGGGGAATCGAAAAAATGTGGACGAAAGTATAGTTACTGAGTGGAAACCGAAACTGCTTACTTCAATTTCAGGATAAGCACATAGGAGACATTTTTAATACTGACGAAACGGACTGTTTTTTTACGCGTTACCGTCGAAATCACTCGTAATACTATACCTCGCTTTTCAACAGCAGCGGAACTACAATTAATCCAAGGTACGTAAAGACATATACGGAACTCTCTAATCTAAGATTGGTTAATAATATTTTTGTTTTTTTATAATGCGCAATTTTGTCTAATGTGGGAAAAATGGTCCCATGGGATTCCGCTTTGAACAAGTTTTACTTTATTTGTAATCTGGTTACATATGCAATGCTGTCAACGTTATTTCAGTGATACCCAACTCATATTACCCAAATAGAATGAGAATCATGGACTATGGAGGGTTGTAGCACATGCACAAGGAAAGTTGGACACATATCGTCAATCAACCTTAGATTTAACTAACTGTAAATAGTTAGTTGTATGTTTCAGTAACAAATGTTCAATCTCAAATTAGGCCAAAGTATTTTAGCAATGTGAATACAAAAAAAAAAACTAGAAAATAAAATTATTATCTTTACCATTTCCCGACTATCATTCAGCTTTCTTACATATTTCCAGAACAATCTAGTGTCTCGAGTTAGAGATTGTCCCTTGTGTCACATTCAGTACCATAAACCAGTTAAGGCGTTTAAAGAGACTATCGTGTATGCGGCCGTAGGTCAGTTAACTCGTTTTAGAGCGGGCGCGAACAAACCGCGTTTATATTCGGCGCCTAAATATTGTGTTGGCTTAGTATGTCTTGGAGATCATAGATGGCTTGTAAATGTACATTTTCTATTCCCGTTTGACACGTTTAACCTTGGTGAATCCCTTTTTATTTTTAAAACAAACAACACATGGAATTCGTTCACCCAGACTTGCCTCCACGCTCCAATGCAATCGTGTATGTTTCTCGTTATCGCGCTGTTGTATGTGCGTGAGTCAAACCATGGCGAAAGAAAAATATCTCACTGAAGAAGAATTAGTGAATATTTTGTATAATGATGATTCAGGTGATGAACTGATTCCTGAATTAGAAGATTCACAAAGTGAAAGTGAAGATGAACTTCCACTTCCTGAAATTGATATGCCGATACCATGTGATGTCAATCACCCAAGTTATTTCACCATCAAATCCTACTAGGATATCTCCTTTAGGTATGTACAAAATTTGAGTTTTCTAGGACTAATAGTTTGAAGTGCCACGAAAAGGGTAGCTGGGGTATTTAAATGGCTGGCCTGTGGGTTTAAATGCCCTGCTCAGTGTCTGGTACTGAATGTGTTAAAGTACATTACTAGCATTTTGTTTAAAACTTTGAAGTTCTTTAAAATATGACGATCGAGTTATTGAATAGTATAATCGATTAAATAAATGACTCTAGTGAAAGGGTTTTTCTAATTGCTTTTTATTGCTTATTTTAGCTATTTATAATGTATTTTTGCCTGCCTATCTTAGCTATTTATAATTCCTTTTTTCATGCCTATTTTAATGATTTATAATGCCTAAATTTCCGGTCTCTGGTGATATGGGTTCTCTCGTGACAAATGATCAGTTCATCGTCCCATCCAACATATTAAACCTTGTCGTTTCTATACACCCTATATATAAGTAAAATAATCGCGTATACTTCGATTGGACTCTCTCTCTTTCTCTCTGACCAAAATACTAGATACCTAATGAGTTGGCTTGTTCAGCTTGGAGGGTAGTTGGCCTAGTTGTAAGAAACCCTTCCCCTACTGTTGATACAAGGCAATTAGTAGGTACAGCAGGAAGGACTACTAACTCAACTTCCTCCATTAAGATGACGTCATAAGAGCTCTTTCCCTCCATGTTGCATCTCCTGTCCCGGATTCGAATTACTCTAACATGTATTATTTCACAAATTTGTCTATTTACTTAAGTAAAATTTTTAATTTTAATCATTCAAAATTATATATTACTAGCTAATATCCGGCGTGCGCTGCTACGCCTAAATAAATGAAAATTAATATGCTTTTATGTTTAGTTGAATAAGTAAAAGGAAAAATAATTATAATTTTATAATTTTTAGGTACCCTGTTCTGATTATCCGGCGTTGCCCGCGAATCTACTTATCCCGATCTTCTTGACATAAATGAGCTGAAATACGAAAATGAATGATTTTGTGTTTAGTTAAATAAGTAATAGGAAACATTTATATCGTAATTATTTTAGATACACCATGCTGTTTACCCGGCGCTGTCCGGAAATCTACTCATGCCGATCCTCTTGGCATAAATGAGCTGAAAGACAAAAATTAATGTACTTCTTATGATTAGTTAAATAAGTAAAATGAAAAATAATTGTAAATGTATATCGTAATTATTTTAAGGTTCCCCGTGCTGATTAACCGGTGTTGCCCGGGAATCTACCTATCTCTATGCTCTTGGCATAAATGAGCTAAAAGACAAAATTCATGTGCTGCTATGCTTGCACAGGAATCTACGTACTTATCGATCTTCTTGGAATCAATGAAAGACAAAAATGGTTATTGTGAGTTATCCGTAAGAGATAAACATATGCTGTCATGAACTTTTTTGTAGAGCTTTTTGAGATATTCAATTCTGTGTACATTAATTTTGTGTATTTGTTATGGTTTAGGCCGCGTAAGCCATTTAAGTGTCCATAGAGCTACTTTTTTCACGTTTTCCACTACAAAGGGCGATTTTTAAGGGTGTAGGAGTTGAGTATCACAACTCTCGTATAGCCTATGTTCATCCCGGGAATCTCCTGAATATTTTGCAAAAAGCCCCATCACAATCGGATCAACGGTATGGCCGCGCATAAAGTACGAAGAAACAAACAAACCAACAAACAAACATTCATTTTTATATATTAAATGTATTACGTATTATGGAGCTGATAATGTGTAGTAAAAACGCAAAGGATTAGAGCAGGGCCGCCCAAACTTTTTAATGGGCCGGGCCAATAACTGATTGTGCAATTGATCGCGGGCCGGAACAACTTATTGGCAACAGCAATCAGACACCTTTTCACAAATTCGCTATCAAAAAACGGTTTTCCGTTTTCATCAATTAGTTTCGAAACTTCATAACTCGCTTCGGTAACATTTCTTTGTCTTACACCACCATCCTGAATTAATAACTGCTGTTGTGCCGTAACTTTAGAAAGCAGCTCATTCGCTTTTTCAGTACGCTCATCTCCATCAAATTTATCAAAATGGCTATGCTTTATTTGGTAATGTCTTTCCTTTATTTGGTAATTTCTTTTAATGTTATATTCTTTCACAACTGCAATAACATCGTTACAAATAACACTTTGTTTTTATGTTGCTTCACGAAGTACTTGCTGGCCAGGATTAGTTAAACTCCCTACATTCGGAATCAACTTTGCGTTTTTTGAAAGTATTTTCTCACTTTAACACTATTTTTCTAGTCCGTGCACATGCTACTGTTTGATTGACAATATAACAAGCGAAACAATTAATGTTCAAAGTTTGGAGTGGGGAAAAAGGCAAATAAGAGATGAATCATCTCTATTATTTTGTCAAGAGAAGCGGTGACACCTCAAACCCACATTCCAGAGAGATGAATTTCACACAGGGATGTCCAAACTAGATGTTACATTTTAAAATCTAAATTAAAAATATATAATTAATTTGTTCATTTCATTCCTTACGCGGACCATACAAAAAGCCATGGCGGCCCGTAGTTTGGACGGCTCTGGATTACAGCAAAGAGTTCTCTTATTTTCAGGGTAGGTCGAGTGCGGGTGGAATATTCAGGGGTTTCTTAAATAATTATATTAATTATTCGGGGTTCTTCAATTTTATTAGGCTATTAAAAATGAATTAATTCAATAACAAGTAATTACAATGTTCGGAGATTTAGTTACACGAGCCCAATATGTATATGATTTTTATAATTTGTTTATTCTTAATAGCTGACATAATGTGAAAGTTCGCGATCCTATTTTAAATTCTTCCTTCAAATCGATACTTTACTATTATCTTTTAGCATAAATTCACATTACTCCAGTTATGAATATTGAATTAAAAATGCATCATCATTTGAATCCTAAATCTATTATCTATTCATGTATGCAGAATAGGGAATTATAATTGCATTATAAACAACGTAAAAGTTTGGGAACTAAAGATTAATTCCCGATTCATTAATTTGTTCAGCGTTAAGTTTGAATATTAGATAAGGAACCTCATAGACTGATGTGTTGTTACTAAGGCTTGGATTTTAATATAACATTTACATACAAAATATGTATATATTTATGTAATAATTTTGGATAAAATATGTAAAATATACATAAAAATTTTGTAAAATGTGTAATAATAAACTCATTAAAATCCATTATATTAATTTTATATTAAGTATTAACACGTCCAGAGAATGTCAAATTCCCGTTTACCAAAGATGATTTACCACCTCAACCCTAAAGGCAAAGAGACCTCGGAAGACCCTTCAACCGATGGAAAGATCAGTTTTTGTAGTCTAAGAACGGGCATCATCATCCAATACTGCATTCGGAAGAAGAAGAAGAAGAATAAGAAGAAGAAGTTTTGAAGAAATGGGGGTAGGGATACTGCAAATGCTTAACAATATAACGTTACCGTGTTTGTACTATAAAGTGGTAAAGTGATCTCACTATAGACCCAAATCTCTAGACAATTGACACGAAATGTCAGCTGAATTGTCAGCCCTACGTGATGGTCGACTTTAACCTCAGAAGATAATCTGGTACTCATTTCCATTTGAGACTGAGTCAACTCCAGAGATAATAATGCAACCAAGAAAGTTTAGGCCAATTTAAAACCTCACCTTATCAGGACTCAAACCCTCGACCTTCTGAATTGTAGAATATTAGCTTAACCAACTACCAGTACTCTATGGCGTGTTCCCTGTGTATTTCTACAGTTTATTTCACAAACAATTGAATAATTGAAAATCTAAAAGAGATCTTGTAATGTAGAACACAATACTCAATTCTCCAGTGTCATTCTGTATCTGCATTTATTTAGTCGAGTAAATGAAATTCTTCCCTGAAAATTATTTGGTTTAAAAATATTCACATTTCTTTATTTTACTGTAAGTTTAAAAATATACTCTATGTGAAAATTCACATAAACTCAGAACACATTCAAATATACATACTCATAAGTTCATTGGCATAGTTTTATATTGAATCAGTATTTAATAATATAGGGTGCGGCATAATTCAGTTACCGAAATTGTAACTATATTATTTTCTGCAGCTTACAACGTCTACACACAAAGTGACTACTGAAATTATTCAAAGTGACCTCATAGTTGTTTAAGCATATATGACATCCATATTTGGTTCGTCTTCCGGGCTTATAGGCCGTGGTCTGGTTGTCTTCATACTCGACGTTTCGTCTACTGCTGCGGTAGACATCATCAGGAGATACTGCGTGCTTTCTGTGAACTCCTCAACAGTCGGCTGCAGACTGGCTGGTCGTTGGAAACTGTCTCTCTGTTTATAGCTAAATCCCGGGTGGAGGGGAGGTTTTTCTGCGCGCACCGAGTTATGGATCAAGACGCCGGCCGTGAAAGCCTACAATTATATATATATATGACATCCTTTTAACACTGAGTTTCATATTATCACACAATTTCCCATTATTACCAAAAGTGTATTGACGTAGACCTTCACGGCCGGAGTTGCTATGATGATCTTGAAGAAGATTTTCGGACTGTAGGCCGTGGTCGTGAGGTTTGTAGTTCCCCGACGTTTCGCCAGAGACTGCGTCAGGCATCCTCAAAGGTCGTCTCAAGATGCCCAGACGGTCTCTGGCGAAACGTTGGGGAACTACAAGCCTCACGACCACAGCCTACAGCCCGAAAATCTTCAAGATCATCATTACCAAAAGTGTTTTCAAATTCACGTTCAATCAAATCTCACAGATGTTGCAGGTTAGTGGCTTTGTACTGAAAACTTTGTGCTTCATAATTCCCCACATTGAAAAAAACACATGGCGTGAGGTTGGTGATCTAGGTGATCAATCGATTTTACCACACCTTTCAGTCCATTCTTCAAAATGATTATCCAAAAATGCGCGGACGTTTAATCCATAGTGCGGTGGGGCACCATCTTGCTGCCAAACAAGATGGTTTCGTACTGCTTTAAACGTAGGGCTGTTGTCTAATTCTACCATATCTTCATTTCTTAATATTCGAAGATACCTATTGACAGTCACGTTTATAGACATGATACTGGTTGGCAAATTACCTCAAGCAGTAGTGTTTGAGATTGTATTCTGAAAGTCCCGTATTTAAACCCCAGTTTGAACCAATTTAATTTTTTCCTTGCAACCATATGCAGTCGCATCCTGTATTTTAATAGGCTACATATTAATTCACGAATATATATTCCATCATCACAGTTAAACCATTGATGAAATGAAGTTTATAGTAGGTTATTTGACTATTTATTATTATGACATTCATATATTAAAATATTCACTCCATTTTGCAGATGACCAGGTATTAATAGCACAAGCCCACGATGACATAGAATATATGTCAAAAAAAACTAAAAGAGGAATATGAAAAATGGGGAATTTATATAAATATTGAGAAAACTAAATATCTGTGTACAGGAGAAGAAATTGAAAATATACATTTCAACAATAGAGAAGAACTAAAACCTAGTATTGAATGCATTTATTTAGAAACAAAATTAGACCATTCAGGCGATAACACAGTGGAAATTAAAATAGAATCGCACCAACAAAACAAGCAATAAATACTTTAAAATATGTTTGATGGAGCAAGAATATTACAAAAAATAGAAAATTACAAATATATCAAACCATAATTCAGAGCATTTTAACATATGGTGCTGAAGTTTGGCAAATTCCTACCAGGAAAATTAAAAGAATTGTAAGTACAGAAATTGATGTTTTAAGAAGATCAGCTGGAAAATTTTGAATGGATAGAATATGAAAAAAGAAATAAGGGAAATTATGTGTGATCAAGAGGAGCCGAACATCACAGGCATTATAGAAAAGAAAATATTACAATTGTATGACCATGTCAAAAGAATGCCAGAGCAAAGATTGCCTAAAATTGTTATGGAATGGATCCCAATGGAATGGAGGACAGAGGAAGACCGAAGAGAACTAGGATATAAGGGGTACAAGCGGCTATGAATATCAGAGGATTGGAGGCAGAGCAATGGATGGACTGAGATGATTGGCTTTTGGTTTCCGGAAGCCGGTGGCAGCTGCCATGATACCGGAAGACGATAATGATGATCTATTAATATTTAAAAAAATCCAGTACTTCATTTTACAAAATCTGAATTTTTATATGGACTGACCCCATTGTAAATGCTACATTCTTCGATACGATCACACTTCGTGAGTCGTGAATTTATCGATAATTTGGAAATCAAGAGTGGCATTTGTTAGGACTATTTAACGAATAAAATTAAGCTGTTTACTCACAAATCATTATTTAACTATAGTTATTTTAAAATATTTATATATTTAATGTAAACGGCGATGTTGAAAACAAATGAGAAACGATTGGTACGTTCATCTGCTTCTTTTGTTTATCACTGCAACCAGATCATACTATTTATTGCCAAAGGAACGCAATATTGTAAGAATGCACTCTAGTGGAGAAAAAATGAAACACATCAATCTGTATATTAATTCATTTCTGATGTCGTATGATGTAAATATGACAATTATATTTTTCTGGATTATAACCTGGGAAAAAAATACATTTAAGAAAGTGCGAACAGTGGTTTCTTTTTTTGGTGGTATAATCAATTGCTACAAATGTTTTTATATTAACTCCTGCAAGCGCTATGTGTTGACATCCATGCACTATATATACAATCTGGTAGCCGTATTTCTCATAGAGTCAGTCACTGCAAAATAATGGACAGACCTGTTCAGAATATTAAAAAGGAGGAGATTTCTTTAATATGGTAAATTTAACATTGATAAATATTTGGTGGTTGCAAAACAGAAATCATTGAAACGTGCTTGGTCATTGACTCCCATTTGGGGCATGAGTTAAATAGTCTAGACAAATTCACTCATGGCATTATTTATGATAAATAATAACTATTCAATAGTAGATGATATAAGATCTACTTGTATCTTGTAAGCCCATGTTTCCCTTAACAGGGATTTAGGCTCTCTCCCCCTACAGGGAGAAATTTGAACCATACTTATTTAGTTACACTTGTTTTCGTATAGATGTCATTTGAGTGGTCTGTGGTAAATTGGTATGGGCATGTACGACGAATGCAAGAAAAAAGGTTACCTAGAAAAACATTGGAATGGTGACCACACGAAAGAAGACAGAAAGGAAGACCTCGAATCTCGTGAATGCAAGAAATAAGAACTGAAATGAGAACAAGAGGACTGGAGGATATGGCGTGGACATATAGAGATGAATGGAGAAGAAAAATAAAAATTTAGGCACAGAATGTTGCGTATACATTGCAAATTTGAATATAAGTAAATTAATATTATTATTATTATTTATTATTGATATTATTATTGTTATTATTATTATTGTTATTATTACTAACATTCGGAGGACTGCTCCATACACACTACTTGATCATAAAGATATCTTAGATTAATTGCTCATGGAAACTTTGGAAAACAAATCTGATTATAAGTCGAAATGAAGGTGCAGCACATTCTTGGAATAACATATTACAGTATACGCAAGCAGATGTTAAACTATGAACCTGTTGGAAGAAGACCAGGACGTCCACTCAAGACTTTTGGATGGTATTTCTATTGACGTCGAAACAAGTCAAAAATTGCGTAAATTCGTGAATGGACCGTGATATTATCCTTATCCTTATTATTATTATTATTATTATTATTATTATTATTATTATTATTATTATTATTATCATTATTAGTATTACTATTATTATTATTAGTATTACTATTATTATTATTATTATTATTATTATTATTAGTAGTATTACTATTATTATTATTATTATTATTATTATTATTAGTATTACTATTATTATTTTTATTACTATTATTATTATTATTACTGTTATTTTTTATTATTTTATATTATTACTATTGTTATTTTTATTATCGTTATCATCACCCATCGTTATTAATTTAATTGAATTTGGTGCCAATTGTCTATAGGCTAAAATTGAACAATTTTTCTGACTGTTTAAAGTGTTTTATGCGTCCGTATGCTTACAATATCTATCTTGTACTTTTCCCCTCCGACAAGATTCAAATTCGTTTGTTTTTTTTTTTTTTTCGGACAGATCAATTACGTAGGTTTTTTTTTTGCAGTTGTCTAAGTATTCCCCATATCTTTTGAATTGTTTATGCTTTGTAACATTATTAATATATTAAAGAACCCAACAAAGCATTGCATGTGGTTGTGGAACCAGCAACTCCCATGTCGAACTTGTTTTAATTAATCGTGTATTGATTTGTGATGTTGAAACAGACCACAAAACACCGATATCAGAAATTTTATTATTTATAGTTATCATGAAATGTAATTAATTAGTGTCCCCTTCAATCACATGTAAGCTGATCCTAAATTCCAGCTATGTTCGGATCGGTGAAACTCGTAAGCTTTTCGAGTGCAAATATATATATATATATATATATATATATATATATATATATTCTTAGCATACCATATTAAGGTTGCATTGCTCAATGTTAAAGATTTAATTATAACATCGATAAAGCGTCACTGCTATAAAGTAAAATAAATATTCTCTTTAATTTGCTTACTTGATATAGTCAGCTACTAGATGGCAGTGAAGACAGTGTTCTCGCGACATCTAGTAATAATGGAGAGTATAATACATATATAAGAAAAATAAGTGTTTGAATTGGATTCGCCTGGTAGTGTAATGGATATCACGCTGAGGTATAGACTCAGAGATCCGGGTTCGAATCCCGTCCAGGCATTTATTTTTCTTATCATACCATATATATATATATATGTTAAATAAACTTGCTTTTTCGTGTTTTTTCTTTCATTTAAGACAAATGTCAGAAAACTTTAAGGTCCGAACGGTCAATGAACATCATCTGGCCATCACAATCATTATCATATTCGCCATGTTTAGTATGAATGTGTGTGTGGGTGGTGTGTTTCATCTTCATGTTGTGTTGTTGGGAGGAGACCCTGACATTGAGCACATCACCCTTTCGGGAAGGCCCTCCATGTCTTTGTGTGGTAAAAAAAATGTGTATGAACCATAGTTAAAATCCCTCTACCGACAGGTCGTACCACTGTAAGACCCGAATAGCGTGTGACGTGTAAGGTGAGAGGTTAAACTAAGTGAATAGAAAAAACCAATTTGTTAAATTATTTCTATTAGAATAATTACATATATCACTTCTGATAGTAACAGTGTTTTGCAAATCTATGACACTCTTTTTTGCGACAATGTTGGTAATAATATCTTCTTCGTTGGTGATACAGTCCTTCAACACTTTTGAAATTCATATTAAAGCACCGTTGCGGTTATGTAATAAGATGTTAATTATAAAATTGGTACCTGGTAAGTCAGTCGTCCTGAACTAAATTATTAAACTTTATCAAGTTATTCCAATAAGGAGGCCTTTCAAAAACAGTGTTTCATCTTCTGCATTTTAACTGTTACTGTATCAGTGGGGACCACATTCAGTGGCTATGAAACGTTTTGAGTTTCTCTTTTGATTGTCACCAGTTTCATTTAGATACGATTACACTGGTCAACATGATTTTTGTCTCATGAGTACCAATAGTTGTACTTAAGTCGTTTTTTTTATCGGGTTTTCAAATGTGTATTCGGAATTTCTCCATCGCCCACAGTTTTTTTATTTCAGTTTCAATTAATGGATTTAAATAATCAATTTTTAATAAACGTTTTTTCGTCCATTTGTCCATTGTGAAATAAAACCAAATGAACTAACTCAAATGATTTCAGCTACGGAAAAGAGATATCAAGGCAAATGGAATCCTAATA
>JASPKZ010003057.1:180000-242500 GCA_030220185.1 Diploptera punctata
TTATCAATTTTAGTTTCAATCAAATCGGAATTAAGGTCTATCTCTGTTCAATGGAACCAATTTCTGGAACCTATAAAGATAAATTATACATTTTAAAATATTATTATTATTATTATTATTATTATTATTATTATTATTATTATTATTATTATTATTATTATTATTATTATTAGATCATCATCATTATCATCATCCAGGGATTAAGCCTGTTGGCTCGTTCCGGTTTCATGAAAGCCAAAATTGTTAAAATTGTTCAGACTATCTTCTGTGTGGGCGTCCAACATTTCTCCTTCTGTGCGGTTTATAATTTAGCAATAATTTTGGAAATCTTCCTTCTGGCATTCTATCAATATGTTCTTTCCAGTCGTTCCTATATTTAATTATTCGGTATGTAAGTTTGAAAATATGTAGTTCCTTTCTTATATCTTCATTTCTTTTCTTATCCAGCAGAGTATATCTTGCTATATTTCTTAAAAATCGCATCTCAGCTGCTTCCAATCTTTGTTCTTGTCTTTTAGTGATCGTGCAACATTCTGATCCATACATCAATACAGGAACAATTTTTGTTTCTTTTCTTGTGTTTTAAGGGTTATTTTAATAGTGCCACACATTAGATTAAATTTATTTAATTTGTCATTAATATCTTCAATTTTAACATATGATAAATTGAAATCTAGATATTTAAAACAGTTCACCTGCTCTAAAATTGTATTATCAATTACTATTTTTGCTCTTAAGGTATCATGTCCTTTAAATGCTAAAATTTTAGTTTTATTCTTTGAAATTTTTAAATTGTAATTGACACTATTTTTCCAAATTATTATTAGATATATTTTATAATCCACCCTCTTATCCAGCTTTTATTAATAAGAAAATTGTACGTGATATATAGTAGAAAGTTTATATAAAATCTATAATTATCCTTTCCTTCATCATCCGTCAGGAATTAGGCATTTGTAGACCTGTTTCGGTCCCATCGAACAGTCTTTTAAGAGGTCTTTCTGGCCGACGATGTCCTTTGGGCTTATATTGCAAATGTATAATAGTAACCTATTCTGGAAATGCATGCTATTATGCATTGCAGAGACTTGTGATGCCCCAACTCCTTTCAAAAACGTTAAACTGAAAATATATAAAACTATTATTCTACCAGTTATATTATATGGGTGCGAAACATGGACTCTTACTTTAAGGGAGGAAAGGAGATTACGAGTATTTGAGAATAAAGTTCTTAGGAAAAATTTTGGACCAAAGAGAGATGAACAGACAGATGAATGGAGAAGACTACATAACAATGAACTACATGGCCTTTATAGGAAGCCAGATATAATAAGAACAGTTAAGTCTCATAGACTGCGATGGGCAGGACATGTTGCACGTATGGGGAATGAAAGACGTGCATGGAAACTTCTTGTAGGAAAGCCAGAAGGAAAACGCCCAGTTGGTAGACCAAGAATGAGGTGGGAGAACAACATTAACTATGATTTGAGGGAAGTAGATTATACAGGGAATGATTGGAAAGCATTAGCTCAGGATAGGGATGTATGGAGAGCTTATGTCCGCGCGGTCATGAACCTACGGGTTCGATAGTGCCAGTGAGTAAGTAAGTAAGTAAGTATAATTGTAACCTACATATTCTTCTTTGGCTTCACGGCCCTTTGAGTCTACCCTTAGCCGCCCTAGTAACATACAATCGCTCTTTCTACTCTGAACATCGACTCTCCATCTGCAGACTATAACTTTACAACTGGTGAAAACCTGTACATATTTTTTTATTAGTAAGACTGTAAATTTCTGAAATTTAAGTGCACATCGGCCTTCAGTTCATATACTATAAACATAAATCCAAACACTGCTGAAACGGATTCCATATTGAGATAGATAACTCTGATTTAGAATTGTGTGTCATGGCAAAGCTCCACTACTATATCAAATAATCCGGAATATATCACTAGATTTACTGTTCCAATATTACAGACTTGCACCAGGCGTATCATTCATACCACGCATGATTAAGTTATAACAAATAAAATACCTGAATACGCGTAGGTATTTAAAAATTATCACCAATTCATCATATACCTGTCATTTGTTTCACAAAGCAAATATTGACACTCTTTTCAAATTGCGATGAAAGGCTTAAATAATATATGATAGGAGATTGTAAAGTATCGATTTGATGATATCGAGCCGTCATACACCTGCACATTTCCATTAAACCCTTCCCCCAAAACCAATGCCTCATTTCAGTTTCCGTTATGGCTAGACTTGGTTGAAAATTGGTTATAAATTAACTCAACTGTGTTTAAACGCAAAAGAGTGGAGGTTCTTTGACTGTAAATTGCCTGCTACATGTTGGTAACCATGGGCAACAGTTATAAATTGACGATCGCGGCCTGAATACTGAAAGAAAATTTCCCACGCTTTTTTAATGCCTTGCTATTGGCAACAAATTGTGCATTTAACATAGCAATTTACATGTTAGATAGGGTTAGAATGTTGGAATTTTAATTGTTACTAATATTATGGCATTCTTTTCAGTCAAATGGACACGTTATGATGAGAAAAAAATAGTTGTGATATCCTATCTAAATGTAAATACAAGTTCTTTTTTCAACCTTTATGGAAATTTGCATTCAGTATCTACATATGCGCACATAATTGTACGTGGAAACATATTGGAATAACAATGTTACATTTTTTTTATTTGCTATCTATAAAAATTTAACATGTAAGGTTATATATTTTCTAGAATCTTTGATAAAATCTAACAGGCTGTTTGGATCTGTTCATACTTGTCATACTTACTTACTTACTCACTGGCACTATCGAACCCGTAGGTTCATGACCGCACGGACATAAGCTCTCCATACACCCCTATCCTGAGCTAATGCCTTCCAATCATTCCCTGTATAATCTATTTCCCTCAAATCATAGTAAATGTTATTCTCCCACCTCATTCTTGGTCTACCAACTGGGCATTTTCCCTCTGGCTTTCCTACAAGAAGCTTCCATGCAAGTCTCCCATTCCCCATACGTGCAACATGTCCTGCCCATCGCAGTCTACGAGACTTAACTGTTCTTATTATATCTGGCTTCCTATAAAGACCATGTAATTCACTGTTATTCAATCTTCTCCATTCACCTGTCTGTTCATCTCTCTTTGGTCCAAATATTTTCCTAAGTACTTTATTCTCAAATACTTATAATCTTCTTTCCTCTCTTGAAGTAAGAGTCCATGTTTCGCACCCATATAATATAACTGGTAGAATAATAGTTTTTTATATTTTTCAGTTTAACGTTTTTTGAAAGGAGTTGGGACATCAAGAGTCTCTGCAATGCATAATAGCACGCATTTCCAGAATTGAGTCTATGTTTAATTTCTTTGTGCATCTCATTCCTATTTGTGATTATTGTTCCTAGGTATTTGAATTCAGCCACTTCCCCAAAATTTCCCTCATTTGTCATTAGCTGTCCATTTCCATTATATACTGAATTTCTACGTGTGACCATATATTTAGTTTTACTGATATTTACTTCCATCATACTTGTCATACATTTTCTATACATGTTCAATGAACAAATCATAATTTTAAGAAATGGATGGACCACGTCAATAGAATGGACAACAATATAATTCCGAAACAGATTCTTCATTACAAACCACTAGGACAATAGTATATTACGATGCGAGGTTGGTAAGTGGTTTTTACAGAATTGAGGGGAAATGATTAAAAACCGAGCGATAGACAGGTTTTTAATTTCCAAGATTCTGTAATACATTTCACAAACGTGTGTTGTACATTATTTTTTGCGCGATGACGTTTTCAAAATAATAAATAATAGTAAAATAGTATCTTTGTTGGAAATATTTGCATTTATTATAAACAATTGACTAACGTTAACAGTGTGGGCAATATTTATTAGTTGAAACGACAGGAGGCCTTGAGAACAATTATTGATAACATGGCCGCAAGTACGTATTTATTGTTTTATATTGTTTCAAATAAAGTTCAGTTCATTTAGAATGCGGTGATTTGTTTCGTATAATGTATATTAACACTACCTTTTGGATATTTTCTGTATATGCATTGTACTTAGGATACATAGAGGGCAGTGGTTTTACTTCTCGTACGTGAGTGTAAATGTAATATTACAGTATAGTTATTTAGGTTGGCAACCCCGAAATGTAGGAAGTTGAATTTTTCTATAACGGTCGCCATTGCTAGTAAGTAGGACAAAATGCACTATCGCGCAAAGAGAAATGTTGGAAGACCCAGACCAATTGTAACATGAGATCAGAACAGACCTTAAGGTCTAATCTTTGATGCTGTTGATGATGAAGAAATTGTTCCTTGGTAATGAAATTTCAACCAAGTATTTTACCTCGAATACTGTAGAAAAAAAAGTGCAATCTAGATTTTTTAATCTAGGGCTCACCGAATAAGACTCCGAGCCTCAAACTAAACTCCCTGAGCGAACTCGCCCTATCTATTGAAGCACACTATTAGATATTAGTGTATAGTTTATTATTTCCCAATTCTTCAGTATTGTGTCAAACACAAATCAACATAAATTCTATCTGCCTTGTTTCTGTAATTTCATAATTGCTTTGTACGTCCGTTTAGTGAGAAGAAACAGTTAGTTTTCTCATTGGCACCTTTGAACCTGTACGTCCATGGCCGCGCGGACATTAGCTCTCCCATCATCCCTATCCAGAGTTAATGTAATCTAATCAACTTCTCTCAAATCATGGTTAATGTTATTCTCCCGCCTTACTCTTGGTCTGCCTTCTTGGCGCTTTCCCTCTGTTTTTTCTATAATAAGTTTCTAAGCTCCTCTTTCATTCCCCATTGGTACCTCATGCCCTGCTCATCGCAGTCCACGATACTTGACTGTTCTTATTATATCTGGTTTCACATAGGCCTAGACATCATATAGCTCACTGTTATGCAGTCACCTCCATTTGTCTGTCTGTTCATTTCTCTTTGAACTAAAAATTTTCCTAAGAACTTTATTCTCAGATACTCGTAATTTTTTCTCCTCCCTTAAAGTAAAAGTACATGTTTTGCAAGGAAGAACGTGAAACAATTTTTAAAAGCTAGGTTAAGGAAAATGGATATTTATTAAATACAGAAAAAAACTGCATAAATAGGCAGCTGAAATCTAATATATAAAAATGAATGTTTGTTTGTTTGTTCGTACTTTATGCGCGGCCATACCGTTGATCCGATTGTGATGGGGTTTTTGTAAAATCTTCAGAAGATTCCCGGGATGAACATAGGCTATAATAGAGTTGTGATACTCAACTCCTACACCCTTAAAATTACCCTTTGTAGTGAAAAACGTGAAAAATGTAGCTCTTTGGACACTTAGATGGCTTACGCTGCCTAAACCATAAGAAATACACAAAACAATGTACACAGAATTGAATATCTCAAAAAGCTCTATAAAAAATTCCGCGACAGCATATGTTTCTCTTACGGATAACTCACAATAACCATTTTTGTCTTTCATTGATGCCAAGAAGATCGAGACAAGTCCTGTATGGCAGGTATTCTTTTACGGATAACTCACAATAACGCATTTTGTCATTTAGCTCATTTATGGCAAGAAGGTCGGGCGACACCGGGTAATTAGCACGGGAAATCTTAAAATAATTACGATATACATTTATACTTATTTTTCATTTTACTTATTCAGCTAATCATAAGAACTACATTAATTTTCGTCTTTCAGCTCATTTATGCGAAGAAGATCGGGATGAGTAGATTCCCGGACAACGCCGGGTAAACAACAAGGGGTATCTAAAAATAATTACGATATAAAATGTTTCTACCACTTATTTAACCAAACATAAAACACATTAATTTTAGTATTTCAGCTCATTTATGTCAAGAAGATCGGGATAAGTAGATTCCCGGGCAACGCCGGGTAATCAGCATGGGGTATCTAAAAAATAAATTTATAATTATTTTTCCTTCTACTTATTCAACTAAACATAAAAGCACATTAATTTTCATTTATTTAGCCGTAGCAGCGCACGCCGGGTAGTAGCTAGCGTAAAATAAAACATTAATGTGAAATAAAGTAGAGAAGATAGTGAGTTTGAAAGATGGATGGAATGATGAATGCATAGTGTTGTCTATGAATAATAGAGTAACAAGCATTAAGCGATCAGACGGAAGGAAGGTAGGATGATGTATAGGAAGTAATTTAGTTTAGCTTGCCATCACATAGTACAATTTGCATAAGGGGGGAGTGGGTAGGTTCGATCTCATGTCCTTGTAGTAACTTGATGAATATTCATAAATTCATGTGAAGCGGGACAAATTCATCCTCCGTGACCGCCATCACCAAGTAATTCATTAAAACAAACAATTTTTTTTTTCAAATTCTTGGACCACTCAAAAATGGCATCTCTACGAAAACAAGTGTAACTAAATTAGTATGGTTCAAATTCTTCCCTGTAGGGGGAGAATGCCTAAATCTCTGTAAAGGGAAAGCGTGGGCTTACAAAGAAAAAATGTTTGTAGTTCAACACTTTAACTTATTTTTATTACAATGCGTCTTGATATGCTTTTCAGTCCAAGATCCGGCTGCAAGATCACTACGTTCATCGAGTGTATGAACAAAATCTATTTTTTTCATAAAATTGTGAATTACTGAATACATTTTTGCCGAGTTCCCTATTAGAATTCGGCCGCCAGTATGTTTAATTAAAATATTATTTATTTATTTATTTATTTATTTATTCAAAATAATTTGTTTTTAATACACAAGTGATCTTCTTGGTGATATAATATTAAAATATATATGTAGTCAATATGCCCATTTCACCAATTAATGTTTTAAAATGGTCAACAAGTTTCTACAGCCAAGCTGTCATTCTCAAGACCAGATATTGACTGAAGACAGAATTGATAATAAGTAAATACTCATAGCTATATTATTTGTCAATTTGACTATTGACAAATAATATAGCTATGAGTATTTACTTATTATCAATTCTGTCTTCAGTCAATATCTGGTCTTGAGAATGACAGCTTGGCTGTAGAAACTTGTTGACCATTTTAAAACATTAATTGGTGAAATGGGCATATTGACTACATATATATTTTAATATTATATCACCAAGAAGATCACTTGTGTATTAAATACATTGGACATCCAGGTCAATTCGATCTTTATTGACTATTGACAAATAATATAGCTATGAGTATTTACTTATTATCAATTCTGTCTTCAGTCAATATCTGGTCTTGAGAATGACAGCTTGGCTGTAGAAACTTGTTGACCATTTTAAAACATTAATTGGTGAAATGGGCATATTGACTACATATATATTTTAATATTATATCACCAAGAAGATCACTTGTGTATTAAATACATTGGACATCCAGGTCAATTCGATCTTTATTGACTATTGACAAATAATATAGCTATGAGTATTTACTTATTATCAATTCTGTCTTCAGTCAATATCTGGTCTTGAGAATGACAGCTTGGCTGTAGAAACTTGTTGACCATTTTAAAACATTAATTGGTGAAATGGGCATATTGACTACATATATATTTTAATATTATATCACCAAGAAGATCACTTGTGTATTAAATACATTGGACATCCAGGTCAATTCGATCTTTATTGACTATTGACAAATAATATAGCTATGAGTATTTACTTATTATCAATTCTGTCTTCAGTCAATATCTGGTCTTGAGAATGACAGCTTGGCTGTAGAAACTTGTTGACCATTTTAAAACATTAATTGGTGAAATGGGCATATTGACTACATATATATTTTAATATTATATCACCAAGAAGATCACTTGTGTATTAAATACATTGGACATCCAGGTCAATTCTATCTTTATTGACTATTGACAAATAATATAGCTATGAGTATTTACTTATTATCAATTCTGTCTTCAGTCAATATCTGGTCTTGAGAATGACAGCTTGGCTGTAGAAACTTGTTGACCATTTTAAAACATTAATTGGTGAAATGGGCATATTGACTACATATATATTTTAATATTATATCACCAAGAAGATCACTTGTGTATTAAATACATTGGACATCCAGGTCAATTCGATCTTTATTGACTATTGACAAATAATATAGCTATGAGTATTTACTTATTATCAATTCTGTCTTCAGTCAATATCTGGTCTTGAGAATGACAGCTTGGCTGTAGAAACTTGTTGACCATTTTAAAACATTAATTGGTGAAATGGGCATATTGACTACATATATATTTTAATATTATATCACCAAGAAGATCACTTGTGTATTAAATACATTGGACATCCAGGTCAATTCGATCTTTATTGACTATTGACAAATAATATAGCTATGAGTATTTACTTATTATCAATTCTGTCTTCAGTCAATATCTGGTCTTGAGAATGACAGCTTGGCTGTAGAAACTTGTTGACCATTTTAAAACATTAATTGGTGAAATGGGCATATTGACTACATATATATTTTAATATTATATCACCAAGAAGATCACTTGTGTATTAAATACATTGGACATCCAGGTCAATTCGATCTTTATTGACTATTGACAAATAATATAGCTATGAGTATTTACTTATTATCAATTCTGTCTTCAGTCAATATCTGGTCTTGAGAATGACAGCTTGGCTGTAGAAACTTGTTGACCATTTTAAAACATTAATTGGTGAAATGGGCATATTGACTACATATATATTTTAATATTATATCACCAAGAAGATCACTTGTGTATTAAATACATTGGACATCCAGGTCAATTCTATCTTTATTGACTATTGACAAATAATATAGCTATGAGTATTTACTTACTTATTATCAATTCTGTCTTCAGTCAATATCTGGTCTTGAGAATGACAGCTTGGCTGTAGAAACTTGTTGACCATTTTAAAACATTAATTGGTGAAATGGGCATATTGACTACATATATATTTCAAAATAATTTGATTCAGTTATTAAATAAATTATAATCCAGTTCGCAGAAATCGATGTATAGAGCTTGAAATTTTTTTTGTTTCCATTGCACTCTTGGCCGTAAACCTCCTGGCGGCTAAGCAGGCTGTGACACCAATCAGTAATAAAATGGCGGTAAGTACGTATTTATTGCTTTATATTGTTTCAAATAAAGTTCAGTTCATTTCATTTAAAATGCTATGATTTGCTTCGTATAATGTATATTAACACTACCTTTTGGATATATGTTTGTATATACATTGTACGTAGTATACATAAAGGGCAGTGGTTTTACTTTCCGCTGCGAGGGAACAATATAAAACAATAAATACGTACTTACCGCCATTTTATTACTGATTGGTGTCACAGCCTGCTGTAGCCGCGAAGATGTTTACGGCCAGCTGTGCAATGGCAACCAAAACTTTTCAAGCTCTTTACATCGATTTCTCCGAACTCGATTATAATTTATTTTAATAACAAGTGAATCAAATTATTTCGAATAAATTAATAAATAAATAAATTATATTTTAATTAAACATACTGGCGGCCGAATTTTAATAGGCAACTCGGCAAAAATGTATACAGTCATTGACAATAATTTTATGAAAAAAAAATGATTTTGTTCACGCACTCGAAAGTAGTAATCTTGCAGCAAGATCTCGGACTATTAACTTATGAAATATCGATCACTGTGGTCTCGGTGTAGCGTCACTGCAGCTGGCCCGGGTTCGATCCCCAGTCGGGACCAAGAATCCCGGGTGAGTTTTTGTTCGTTGTTTTACCTACCTGTAAAACAAATGTCAGGAAACGTTAAGCCTTAAATGATCCCCGAACGTCATCTGACCATCATATTAATCATATTCGCCATGTTTAATATGAGCGTGTATGTGAATGTTGTGTTGTCTCTGAGGTGGCTCTGATATTGCACTGATCACTCATTCGGAGAGGTCATCAATGTCCTTGTCTGCTCAAAAAAGTATGTGATCCATAGTCAAAATCCATTACCCTACTGGTAGTGTCACTGTAAGGCCCGGGTGACATGTGGCACATAAAATTACCCAAAATATGAGAAGTTGAACTGCTGTAATGAAATGAAATGAATCCCTTGAGCAGCAAAAAATACACTTTTTTGTCTCAGAAAGAAAAAATATGTGATTCTGATAGTATTTTTTCTCCTGAATTTAAATATGATATCGGTTTTTCTCAAACACATAAGGTTTCCGAGAGACAGGCATTTATAATTTCAAACACTTTAATATTTGCTACATTCGTAACTACACAATATTCGAACATTCGGAGTCACCCAGAAAATAAGAAATGGCGATTTTCTGCTATATTTCGCCTGTGAAGCATCCCTCTTGATGGTCCAACAATAATCGGCCAGCATATTAGGATTCCATTTGCCTTGATATCTCTTTTCCATAGCTGAAATCTCCTGATGAAAGTGTTCCCCGTGCTCATCGCTCACTGCGGAAAGATTTTCCTGAAAGAAATCTAGGTTTATTAAAACAATAATTTATTTAAATCGATTAATTGAAATTGAAGTAAAAAAAACTGTGAGTGATGGAGAAATCCCGAATACATATTTGAAAACAGGATAAAAAACTGCATTAAGTACAACTATTGGTACTCATGAGACAAAAAGCATGTTGACCAGTGTTATTAAAATGTTCCTATTCAAAAGGCTATTGATTTTTTGTTTATTTTATATGTATATTAACTGTAGGATTGACGTAGGCTTTTGCGGCCGGAGTTATAATGATGATCATGAAGAATACATCCGGGCTCTAGGCCGTGGTCTTGAGGCTTGAAGATCCCCGACGTTTCGCCAGAGACTGCGTCCGGCATCCTCAAGGGTTGCATTGAGACTGGCAATTTTGTCCACTGCCTGTCCTATTCAGAGAACACATCGCAGTGAACTGTATAAATAAGACAGGCAATGAAAAAAATTTCCAGTCTCAAGACTACCCTTGAGGATGCCGGACGCAGTCTCTGGTGAAACGTCGGGGAACATCAAGGCTCAAGACCACGGCCAACAGCCCGGAAGTCTTCCTCATGATCATCATTTATAATAACTGTTACACATTAAGGCCGTCTCGGAGAAGAGAGGCTGCCCCGACTGGGATCCCAGATTCGAATACTGGTGGTTCCAGAGAGGCATTGGTGGTGAGATGTATCCGATACTTTTCGTCTTTCCTCGCTGTTCTCCCGTTTCCCGCATTTAATCCCACCATCACTCTCCATTCTCCCTTCCCTCCCCTTCATGTCATTTTATTTCTTATTCATTCATCTTACATTACTTTTCACCTGAATTTATGTCAGGAAAAATAGTTTGGTTGGCGGCCACAGGTGTTGAAAATATGTGAGTGTGGGATCTAGAGGAGTGCCCATCAGGCTGCTGGTACGTGACTCCGAGCCTGAACAATAGAAAAAGGGCAGAAGGAGCCAAATCTTTCTTTGCAGTAAACGTAACGCTTTTTTTATGGAACGGATTACGGAGAAGTATGAGAATATCCATGTTACAGAATATTAGAAATACATATATTAGACAAGAAATGGATACAGAAGAGACTGTTTGTTATCGATGGGATAACAAAGGCAGCTGTACAGTGGTATGGACATGTACAACGGATGTCGGAAGAACATGGTATGAGGGAATATATGATACCATGATGAAGATGGGTGTGAAAGAAGGAAAATGGAAAAATAGGAATCTCTAGAAAGCAGGAATTAAGAGCAAACTGCTGTAAATTCGAATAAGTTTTCATAAGTAATGCCACGAGTGATTTCCAAATTATCGATAAATTCACGACTCACGAAGTGAGGAGTGAATTTATCTAGAGAATTTGGAAATCAAGAGTGGCATTTGTTAGGACTATTTAACGAATAAAATTAAGCTGTTTACTCACAAATCATTATTTAACTATAGTTATTTTAAAATATTTATATATTTAATGTAAACGGCGATGTTTGAAAACAAATGAGAAACGATAGGTACGCTTCTACTGCTTCTTTTGTTTATCACTGCAACCAGATCATACTATTTATTGCCAAAGGAACGCAATATTGTAAGGATGCTCTCTAGTGGAGAAAAAATGAAACACATCAATCTGTATATTAATTCATTTCTGATGTCGTATGATGTAAATATGACAATTATATTTTTCTCGATTATTACCTGGGAAAAAATACATTTAAGAAAGTGCAAACAGTGGTTTCTTTTTTTTGGTGGTATAATCAATTGCTACAAATGTTGACATGTAAGCACTATTATATACAATCTGGTAGCCGTATTTGTTATAGGCTCAGTCACTGCAAAATAACGGTCAGACCTGTTCAGAATATTAAAAAGGAGGAGCTTTGTTTAATATATGATAATCCTAACACTGATAAATATTTCGTGAAACACGACTCTGATTGGTTGTAAAACAGAAATCATTGAAACGTGATTGGTCATTGACTCCCATTTGGGGCATGAGTTAAATAGTCTATGTAGTACGCTAAAGAGGATCGCCTTGTCTAATTCCCCTCCCTAGATGGCGTGACAAATTAGATCTTAATTTTAAAATTCGTTACAGAATTTTTCTTCCCAAGTAACAATTATAGCACAAATAAAAAATTGACCCAAACTAACAAATTTAATATTCGCAGACGATGTAGTTATTTTTCCAAATTGCCAACGAACTAAAACAGAAAAAGGTAACGTGATTGCACATAGGCATTTAGGAGGCTCTTCGTTTAGGTAGGAGGTTAATGTTTCCACCTATCTAGATAGATGCCGCTGCATGACGTCCGCGTTTACCTCCAGAACAAGTAACTTGTACACATTTCTTTTAGCGGTTGAGATGATCCTTGGACCATGATGCTGCAGAACCCTGACCCCACCGGGACTCTATCCTCTGACTTTCCAGTTTGTAGTGAATTACCCTACCAAAAATAAACAGGAATGAGAGATGCTCCAATAAACAATTTGGGATACGGAACCTAGGGTCTAGAAGCCATTTTAAGGAGATATAGGATTAAAAATTTCACACTTCTGTCTAGTCTTGTTATTTACATAATTTATCAGTTAGTTGCAAGTATAATCAATATGAAGCAGTGACAGTCCCCTTACTATTGTATGGCAGTGAATTTTGGGTTTTAACTAAAAGAGAAGAGAAGATCATGGAAGCAGCTGAAATGAGATTTCTGAGAAGTGTGGCTGGCTACAAACTTTTAGATAAAAGAAGTGAAGATATTAGAAATGAGCTAAATATTTTTAAACTTTTAGATAAAATAAAATAATCTAAAAAACTGGAAACAACATGTTCAGAGAATGAAAGATGATCGGATTCCAAAAATTATACTTAATTACAAACCAAGAGGAGACAGGAATATTGGTAGACCGAAAAAGAGATGGATCCAACTTTTTGAATGAGAATCTATGAGACCGGGACAAGCCACATGGGCTTAATCCGTGATTGTTGATGATGGTGATGATCATTGTCACAATTAACGTGCCATTTTCTCAGTTGTTCAAACTGACGACCACCAATCTCAATGCAGGTATCAAATCGGCGTACAAGATTCTACTGACCCTGACAAATAGCCCTTGTGTGTTTCGAATCACATTACATGCAGGTACATACTGGAAAATAATTTCATGATAGTTTCCACTTGAATATCAAACGCAAGTGGCTGTAGATATCCCCGTAGTAATAATCAAGGGGAGTCAGGTCATGTCCTGCATTATTACTTCCTAGTCATCAGACTCTTCATTACAGGGACTAAAGGATGAAGTACATGTAAATGGATAGCACAGTACATCTAAACTTGTACGGATGTCACAATCCAACTTAGTGGAACATTGATTTGCTTCGTGTGTATATGATTTGCGAACTAATGCTGTGCTACCCCGCGTACGCGTCAGTCTGTGGCGTCGAGGAGTGCAGCTATTATCCTATATAAGCTGGGTAAATGCTTCATTTGCTAATTGTTCTTGACTATACATGGTTAAAGTCTATGTCCGTGCGACGCAGCAACAATGTTTCTATGACAGGAGATAAACTTTCCGCTATGTCGTGTAATAGCTGTAAATCAGCTGGTGAACAGTAATGCTAGACAATATGATAGACAAGTTTACTTCATATCTCCTTAGGTTGGCTTCTTGGTCCCTTCCCTACCTCAAATTGTTCAGTGAAGCATCCCCTATGTCCTGTTTAATTTTTGCACGTTCTTACAGAACCTGTATATCACAGTTTTCTTTCTGCATTTGTTTCATATCTAGTACACCTTTATATATATATATATATATATATATATAAATATATTCTGTACGTGTTTGTCACTGAACTCCTCTTAACGACTGGACCGATTTTGATTATTTTTTTGTGTGTGTCTGATTGGGTTTCTCGATATGTTAGATTCGCAATTGGACCCTCTAAAACAATTAGGTGAAGGAGTTCGCCCGAAGTGAAAATTTAAAAACCGCTCTAGCAGTCACAATTTTCTATGCTTCGCTACGAAACTCAGTTTATCCTATTAAAATAAACGGACGTAGGAATTTTTAAAAAATGAGCGAAATTCGATAATTAGAAGTGGAGATTTACCTCAAATCCGAAAACGACTGGACCGATTTTTATGAAATTTGTGTGTATGTGTGTGCGTTGGTCCCTGGATGGTTCATATTCACAATTGAACACCTCTAAAACTATTAGGTGTAGGAATTCACCCTGAAGTCAAAATTTAGAAATCACTCTAGCGGTTACAATTTTCTATATTTCACTACGAAACTCAGTACATCCTATTAAAATAAACCGAGATAGGAATTATCCAAAAAATGAGCGAAATCCGAGAATTAGAAGTGGAGGTTTACCTGAAATCCGAAATTAGAAATCGACATGCAACCGCCATGTTAGATTCGTCTCAGCGTATACATTAAATTTAATTAACCTTTACAGAAATCTATGCATGCATTAAATGAAATATGTAAATTATATGATCTAAAGATTTCTATAAGGAAAACGAAGACCATGGCTTTCAGAGGAAGAGATCCAGTGAGATCCAAAATTATTTTAGAAAATCAAAGTATAGAACAGGTGTCTAGTTTCAAATATTTGGGCTATGATGTTGGCTACAATGTGGAAAGAGATATTGACTCAAAAATAAATAAATTTCAGACGGTGTGTGGAACAATACAGAGAACATTCAAAAATAAAATTAGAAAAGAACCAAGATAAAAATGTATAATGTTATGGCGGTTCCCACAATATTGTATGGATGTGAAACTTGGGCTCCAGTGAAAAAACAGAAGGATAGAATACAGACGGCGGAGATGAGGTTCCTAAGACAAGTAAAAGGATGTACAAGACTTGATAGAATAAGAAATGAGGATATAAGAGTAGAATTGAAAGTACAGCCTTTATTGGATAAGGTCACGAGTAACAGATAGAAATGGATTGATCATATGGATGGAATGAGTAAGGAGAGATATCCATTGTTAGCAAGAATTATCAAGCACGAGGAAGACGTGATGTTGGAAGACCTAGAGGAGGTTGGGCTGATGCATTATGAAGTCGGAACGGGCAATTGCCTAATCCCTGGAGTGATAATGATGATGATGATTTAATATTTCATTCATATAGGCATAGCAACGCACGCCGGGTTTAGCTAGTTCATTATAAAGTTAAACCGATCTTCGTTTGACTTGAGGGAAGAGCACCCCAAGTATTGAGTTGAAAGAATCACGTGGCTTCGCTCAGTAACTTGCTATAGGCAACAAGCGCTGAAAATGTCTCACTTGTATGAATACAGGTTTAAGATGTAAAATTAGCGTAATGTTTGTACAAATTGAAATAGGTCACATGACCAGTTACAGCTTAAATTAGAGCTGGGTTTTCAGTCTACGATGTAACCTTTGATATTTGCAGAGTGCAGGTCGTTTTACGACCGCCCTCACCATTGACCAAACTCACAAATCATTAAATTTTAGTGAGAGCAGTAATGCTGTGGTCTCATAGGAAAAGCTAAAACAGGATTCCATTGCAATTATTGCACAAATTGGTCATTAAGATCTGCTCTAATCCCAAATTTCGGTGTTTCTGAACTCGCTATCAAACTTTGTTAACGTTTACGTGGCAAGAGATCGTAACAATAAATTACGATTAAGTACATCAGTCCTTGTTTTCCACCTCCTTTTCAACTGTTTCTTTTAGAACAGAATTTCTCATAACGTTTAGGTCTTAATCCCCCACACAATATCAAGTAATGAACTATTTAAATGTAACAGTAAAAATGAACGATTTATTAACCAATGCACTACCAACATCGAACCTGTTGTTTCTTGGCCACACAGACATAATGATTGGAAAGCATTAGCTCAGGATAGGGATGTATGGAGAGCTTATGTCCGCGCGGCCATGAACCTACGGGTTTCGATAGTGCCAGTGAGTAAGTAAGTTATATTATTATTATTATTATTATTATTATTACTGTTAATATTATTATTACTGTTATATTATTATTATTATTATTATTATTATTATTATTATTATTATTATTATTATTATTATTATTACTGTTAATATTATTATTATTACTGTTAACTATTATGATTATTATATTATTATTACGTTATATTATTATTATTATTATTATTACTGTTAATATGAATTATTATGATTATTATTACTGTTAATATTACTTTTATTCTTCTTATACCGGTTATCTTCTTCTTATTATTCTTCTTCCTGTTAATACTTCTTCTTATTATTCTTCTTATTATTCCTGTTCTAATCATCTACATACATAATCCTCTTCTTCGTCTTCTTCTTCTTCATTGTTCCTCTTCTTATTGTTCCCCTTCTCTTCTTCTTCTTCTTCCTTGTTCCTCTTCTTCTTCCTGTTCTTCTTCTTTTCTTCTTCTTCTTCTTCTTCTTCTTTATTCTCTTATTCTTTCTTCTTCTTCTTCTTATTCTTACTGTTACTATTCTTATTCTACTTGTTCTTATTCATTCTTCTCCTTGTTCCTTATTATTATTATTATTCATTATTCTTCATTGTTACTTTCTTATTATTATCATTATTCACTATTCTTCTTCCTATTCTTATTATTATTACTATATTATTATGGTTATTCTTATTATTATGGTTATTATTATTATTATTATTATTATTATTATTATTATTATTATTATTATTATTATTATTATTACGTGGAAAGCACCGAAAGCTACCACACTTATAATTCCGTAGTAAAGCTGTAAAGCATAGCATGAAAATGATATGAATGCATTGGAAGACCTGCCCTCGGGCAGAATTACTATGGATTGATGGATTATTACTACTATTATTTTACATTTATTATTATTATTATTATTATTATTATTATTATTATTATTATTATTATTAATAATATTATTACTATTAATATTATTACTATTATTATTATTATTACTATTATTATTATTACTGTTATTATTATTACTGTTATTATTATTACTATTATTATTATTACTACTGTTATTATTACTTTTATTATTATTACTATTATTATATTATTATTATTATTATTATTATTTTATTAGTATTAGTATTATTATTATTATTATTATTATTACTACTACTATATTATTACTATTATTATTATTATGTTACTATTATTATTATTATGTTACTATTATTATTATTTTAATTATTATTTTACTATTGTTATTATGCTTACTATTATTTTACTATTATTATTAATATTACTACTATTATTAAAAAAACTAGTGTGTTATAGGATCACCAGAGGTGTGGCCATGTGTATCAAAAAGGAGAGTTAAGCTAAGGAAAAAAATATTAGGTTACGTAATGTTTTCAGGCTGTGTTCTTTTTTATTTGAAAATAGTAAACCCGTACGTCGCTAAACATTTATTGTGGAATTGACGTTTTTCCCTGAAAACCAGTCTTTAGTGATAAACTTATCTAATCTGGTATGTTAATTAGAATACTGTTTTAATGCGTTGTTTCCTCACAACCTTGTTCAAGTTAATTCCATACCAAGACAAATTTCTAAAATCAACGTGTTCGTTGCTGTATTTAGTAACATTAGCATTTAAAAATTAAATGTAACTAAAAAATGCTTAATTTACATTCATGCATTTTTATTTACAATGGCAGTTCCTATTATTACGTACGGATCCGATACATGGACAGTGACTACACAACAATCTGCCACAATCCAAGCTGCAAAAATGAATTCCTCATACCAGTAGCAGGATATCAAAGAACAGACAAAAACACAATGTAGAAATAAGACAGCAACTAAAAGTAGATAAATTGAACAAAACAATAGTGAAATGCAGAACAAACTGGAAAGAACACTTAGCAAGGATGACTGCGAATAGAATACCAAAATCAGCAAGAGCAAGAAGAGGTTTGGAAAGACCAAAGAAAATATGGAAATAGCAGCAATTTGGAGCCGTAACAGGCTAGCAAAAAGCCTAAACCGTGACGAAGAAGAAGATGAACCATTTTTATTTATTTTTTCTGTGTATCTACATAATTCGAATGTTCAAAATTATATAATTTTAATGCTTAAAGTAAGAGTATAAGTGTATTTTCTTTGTTAAAAAGAATCCTACTTTTTTATACACATTACTCATGAAAACTTGAATGTTCTATTTATTTCATTATCTCGTTTTATTTTGTTAATATTATTTAAGTAGGACAACCTTCCAGTCCATATCATACATTGTACTGTCTCCACTTCACGCAACTGGAAATCCCTACTGAGGTAAGTGAGGTGCTGCTGGACGTTAGAATCATCTTCTTCTTCTTCTTCCTTTCCAGGATTAGGTCAATGCGACCTGTTCCGGTCTCAAGTCCATCGTTTCCTTGGCCGTCCCAAAGATATTTTTCCATGTGGTTTGTAGATGTTGATCTTTTTGGGTAATCTTGTATTGTCCATTCTGTCTAAATGTTATTCCATTGGTATTTGTGCTCTTCTAGTTTATCAACTATTGAAAATATCTCCAGTTCATTTCTTATTGATTCATTGTGTAATCTATCCATGTGTGTACATCCTTTTACGGATCTTGAAAATTTCATTTCAGTGGCTTGAATGTGTGAGATATCTTTTTTTTTTGTAAGTACCCAAGATTCAGATCCATATAAAAGAACAGGAACAGCCACAATTTTATAAAACCTGAGCTGAGTTTCTCTTCGAGTCTTTCGGAGGGTTCGTCTTATGGTTGCCATACATCATTTGATATCGGTTTAATTTATTATGTACATCCCAATCATAGCTATATGTTATATCTGAACCAAGATAATTAGTGTGCTATCTGTTCTATTATTTCATTATTGATCACTATTTTTGCTCTGACTGGCACTTTGCCCTGAAAAGCCATAATTTTAGTTTTTGAAGTTGAGACTTTGAGATTATAATAGTCCTAATTGATTCAACATGTAAATGGCTCTTTGTAAATCATCCTCTGACATCTGTATAATTACTAGATCGTCTGTATACATCTCAAGTGCGAATACGTTAGAATCATTTTAAACAAATCTAAAAGTAGATTTCCTTTAACTATGTTATATATTATCTTCATTCATTGGTTTTCCTGCAGACCAAATTTGCAGGTTCTAATGTAGTTTTCTAGATTAAAATAGTCTGATGGAGATCTAATGCGTGTCAGTCTTTCTCCTGATACATCAAAGTATAATCGAGTAAAAGGGAAATAGTTAAAATATTGAGTTGTAAAAATTAAATAGCTTTCGTGTTTAAATATGAGGCCGATACTCGTAAACCTGCTTAGCAAGTTTAATCACAACTTAAGATCTGGAGATAAAAATAGTAGGTAGTTGTAAAATGGATGTAATTACAATTTTTAGGATAATTGCATAACGTTAGAATTTATGTGACTTAACATAATTTTAAATGCATTGTGTTAGAATTTGTGACTTTACATAAGTTTTAATTTGTCACTTATTTTGCTTTACAAAGAAATATTTGAAATCTATTTTTTTGTTACTTAAATAAAGATAAAACTTAAAGTTTTCAAATTTATTAAAATACAAATTCGTAACAACTGTTTCAGTGCTTTGTACTTTCTTCAGACGAATTTAATCATGGTTACAAATTAATTTTATAGTTATACATTTTTATGTTACTATTTTTAACATTTCATCTTATGATTAGTAGGAATAGGTTTCTAACATGTCATTTAAAAACTTTTTTGAGTTTCTAGTAGTAAATAACATTTATATAGGTTTTCTGATGAGAGTTTATTGATTTTTGTTGTTATTAAAATGTATATTTAACATGTTTTTGGATTTTGACCATTTTTCCTTCTAATTTCCGTAATGAAGTCATACTTTAATCATAATACGGTTAGCCAAGTTTAAATAACCAACGTGTATGCAAGTTGCAAGGTGGATGATTACTTGTTCAAAGGTGTTTTATTTTCTCTTGGAAATTCCTTGAGAGGCCGGATGGTTACAACCCCTGCTTTGACTCTATGGTGAAAAGTTGAAGATGTTGTAGCGAATAAATATGATAGGAGACATATAAACTAAGATACAACTCTAATACGCATGGATATGAAACTAAAATGTTCCGAAAGATATTAAAAGTATACCAAAATATAAACATGTCTTATAATAGATCATAAAAATCAGAAAATTACAAAGATTATGGAAATCATATCAATTTTTTTATTAAAATTAAATAAATTAATAAATAACCAAAAATATAATATATTACTAATATCGCTATAAAAGACGTATATGGAAAAGTAGAAATATATCCAGGCAAAATTCCATCTACATTTGTCTAGAGTAAAATACTGTTAAAATGCTACCTGTCTACACAAATAACAAATAATAGAATAAAGAGGTATTGTCAGAATTCTACCTGACTACACAAGTTACAAATAATATAGGAACACAAAAAGGGTATTGTCAAAAGAATCAAACTATTTACATTTATTAGTCTATACAAATAACAAGAAATATGCATTCCTTTAGGAAAATATAACATTAGTTATCTATTAAAAATATAAAAAATCAGTTGACCAAGTTCTTAGAAACTAATCAACGCTACTAACCAAATTCCAAGAAATAATTATATAAAGAATTACTACCTGACTAATGCAGACAACAAATCTTGAAAATGATCTCATATAAGGAGATTGAAACGTCGACTTAATAAATTTATGTTTTTACTGAGATAACGTTTACTTCTTTGTAATTATGATTATTAATTACTCTCAGTGAAAAATGTTTAAAAAAACGTGTTATATACAAACAATTAATATAAAGTGTTTAATAGATTCATTGAATTATAAAGTACAGTAATATGTATATATATATATATATATATATATATATATATATATATATATATATGTATGTGTATATATATGTATGTATGTATATATAATGTGTGTATGTATGTGTGTGTTGTGTGTGTGTGTGTGTGTGTGTATCATATTTAAACACTTTAGATCATATTTTCTTATTTACATTTTGTAAAATATATGTATTTTTTAAATTGCTCAACAGTCTGATTCGAATTTCTTTCAATCCCTAATTAAGGTGGGGAACCATCCCTACCATTAAATACCTCTATTTCATTTTTGAACTGGAGTATGAATATTACTTATGCCTCGAATATTTTTTCGTCTGACACGTTGGGTCCACGTCACAAATTCACTGATTGCAACTAAACTGTAACCAGATATTTCTTACATTTGATAATTTACCTATGTATTATATATAGCCTATATATAAGCTTTATGATACTTGCAAGTAAGATAAATGTCCACTTAATAGATTACGATTCTAAAACAAGTCAAAATCAGTGGTGACACCTTTAGTCTGTATGCTTGTATGTTTTCTATAAGGGTATCCTCCCTTAGCCGAGGGGACCGTGTTATAAGGGCTGGGTACTCGCCTACGCCCTCTCCAATCTGCTACGTTGTTAAATAACAACGCATTGCCCAGGGATTGCGACGTGGACTTGTCAATAGAGCTACTGGCGGACTTGCAGGCGGTGATTTGTACTATTGTATATGACAGTGAATCATGGACTATCAAAGCAGCTGACGCCAGAAGATCCTTGTATGGGGTATGTGCGAAAAACGGCTCGATACAAGTGGTCAAACTATACAGAAATAACAACATATGCACATAGACAGGTACAGTCTATCACCAATTTTATTTAATACTTATGTAGAATTTATATTAATGAAATGGAAACAAAGCTGCAACAATATGGGTTATCCCAATAGGCAACAGATTTTTGCTGGCATTACAATTTGCTGATGATCAACTGGTTTTAGCGCAAGACAAATTTGATATAGAATTCATGATAAAAAAGTTGAAAACTCATATGAATCATGGGGTCTCACAATAAATTTACAAAAAAAAAAACAATATTCGGCAATAAATAACAATGAAATAGATAATTTAATATTGGAAGAAGGAATTCAAATAAAGCAAGTGAAACAAACTAAATATTTGGGAATAATTATGGATAACATTAAAAGGTATAGGTAAAAGAGAGCATAAAACATAGAATCAAATTGAGTAGCAAAATAATATCATCGTTAAATTCCATATGGTGGGATAAGCATAGCATATTTGGAAAGACACAAAAAGGTATATTGGTAAAACATTGGTGGAATCTGTTGCAATGTAAGGAGGTGAGGTATGGACACTCAATAAGAACTACAAGAATAGACTAATAGCTCTAGAAATTGATTATTTATGCAGAAGTGCCAGAAAGTCAAAATTAGAACATGTCACAAATAATGACAATTAGGAACATAATGGAAGCAGAAGAAAGCATAATTGAAAGAATTGAGGAGAAGGAATTAAAGTGGTTAGGACATATTTTAAGAATGGAAGATGAGCGATGGCCGAAGCAACTATATCAATGGCATCCGACCAGAAGGAGGAAGAGGAGACCGAAGTTAACATGGAAGGAAAACATGAAGATAGTAATGCAAGCAAGAGGGCTGAGCATTGAAGATGCCCAAGATGGTAGGCTTTGGAGGTTTGGCACGGGAAGACGGTAGCAGCTGTAAAAACCCGAAGATAGATAGAGAGATAGAAATAACAACTTACTTTTTTTACTTTTGAGGGCCTCTCCACTTTTCAGCGGTTACGGTGTATTCCCATTCGCCACTCTTGCCGATCACGCCATTCATCCTCCTCCAGACCTCGGTCGTTCATCAATCTATGGATCTCACCTCTCCAAGTTGTTCTTGGCCTGCCCCGTTTCCTTCTACCAGAAGGTGACCATTCCAAAAGAGTTTTGGGCCACCTATCATCCTCCATTCTCCTGACATGGCCATACCACTGAAGAGCTCGTCTTTCGATCCTTTCCACCACTGTCTCCTCCATATCCATCATCTGCCTCACTTCTTCATTTCTTCTTCTTTCCAACCTGGACACCCTGGCACTGCGTCTTATTCCATCCATCTCCACTGCCAAGATCTTAGTTTTTTGTCCCTCTACCAAAGTCCATCCCTCAGCACCATATGTCATTATGCTTTCCACAACAGACTTCAAAATTCTCCTCTTCGTGTGGTTTGACATGGTCCTACTCCACAGTACTCCATTCAACATTTTTATGGATCTTCGTGCTTGTACTAACCTGCTATCTACTTCAGCAACAAACGAACGAAAAATAACTCCGATGTTAGAAAAATAGAAAATTGCAAAACTAATTGATTAGAACATGTAGATAGAATGAGAGTTTTAGAAACCAATTGGAAAAAAAGATGAGGATGTCCAATGTAAACGCTTCTGGGCTAGCAAGAGAACTCAACCACTGCAGCCGAAATCTACCTTTAAATTTTTCGCAGAGAAGCGTTGTGACGGATCAAGGCCAAGTCCAAAAAATACATATATTTGGTATCAATAGGACCGCGCTACAGGAATATCAGCCAGAGCTGAGAAAAATATGTGTTCCAGTCTTTTTTTAACTGCAAGGTACAGAAATCGAAGTCAAAATCCAGCTATGACAACCTACTGTATGGATCAGACGGACTCCCTGATTAAGTAAATGCGGAGAGAAGTGAGGTGGGACACGGCGAGGAGGTCAGGTAGCGAGGGTTATTCAATTAACCAATTCACGAGTTGCATTATTTCCCTGTAGTTTAAATGAGAGGTTTGGCGAGGGATTTTGTTGCCTTGTAGTTAAAAAAGGCTGTTTTTTTTACACGGCCTTTGTATATCACAAATCACAACGCGTCTCTGGAAGAAATTTCAAGGTAGTTTGTCAATGATTAACCCATTGGAGACACGTTTAAAGTGCCTAGCATGTTCACTGGGAACCCATTTAAATCTCCGCGCCGCTACTCCGGCTACGCTGGACTTTAAATACACATACTCTGTTCTATCACTTATGATTTCAGATATTTTGTTTACCCCTGAATTTCTTTTAGTATCTTGTACTTTTACGAATAGCAAAGGAATGTGGCCTACCTGCTACCCTCTTTTGTGCATTGTAAACCGTTATGTTTTGGTTATTTTCAAGGCTGTGAAAGTTGACAAACAATTCAGAAACCATCTTTTTGTAAAAGTTCTCGGACATTGCCTTGAAAGTAAACACAAATCATATGTTCAAACAAGACCGAAAAAAATAACAAACGCAATATAATACTGTACATAATAAAAATAAATATATGAAATAAAATAAGCATAGACCTATACATTATAAAATCAGGAAAAGTTCTTCGTATATTCTTTAATTATCATAGTTATATATCGACCTGTAAATTATAAAATACTATAGATAAAAACTGGACGAAACTCACCTAATATTTCTACCATCAGTAGCATGCACGGTTACGTTGTCACTGTATATTATTTCATCGTCCGAATCTTCGTTCCATAATAATTCACTACAATCACTGTCACATAATATTTCATCCACTATACTTCACTTAGTTTCTCAAAAGCAATACGTTCTCTCCTATTTACGCACATATTGCAAGAAAAAAATTAATTTTAAAACTATGAATTTTAACAAATAAGCACTGAATTTATATTCACTTATATTTTACCGTAATAAATGCCTACAACTATAGTCTACTATTCTATAAATAATAACTAAAATAAACTATACAATACACTAGGCCTATACATATTTACTTTACATAAACATACAACACATTTTACTGATGGTGAACCGAAAATGTAAACCACTAAAGAAACCTAACGTCTTACAGTGCGGGTTATAACACAACAACGAGTCTACCTCGTTGTGGGGCTGTTTGGACTTTCTACCTGCTCACGAGGGAGACTCGTTAAAAGTCTCCAATGGGTTAACAGTTATTTTGTAAGCTAGAATTGGCACCGGAATAGTCCAACAAGCGACTTGATTTCACGGGAGGGAAATGATGATCAATGTATAAGCTATAACGATACGGTCACATATTACATATTACATATTATTATTATTATTATTATTATTTTTATTATTTTTATTATTATTGTTATTATTATTGTTATTATTATTGTTATTGTTATTATTGTTATTGTTATTATTATTATTGTTATTATTGTTATTGTTATTATTGTTATTGTTATTATTGTTATTATTATTATTGTTATTATTATTATTATTATTATTATTATTATTATTATTATTATTATTATTCACTTCACGGGCTAGGCAAATTGCCTGTTCCGTCTCACAGTTGTTCTGTCCTTTTTTTTTACTGGCCTTACATTCCTTGAATCTCTTGGCCGGTAGTTAAATGCTGCTTTTGATAATCTTGTTACGTTCATTCTTTCTACATGTTTACACGATTTATCTCTATTATTCCTTGATTTGATCATTCAGTGGATATATATTTAACTTTGTTCTTGAATCTTCATTCTTTATCCGATCCCGTCTTGTGCAGCCTTTTGTTCTTCTATGGAATTTAATTTCTACGCTTTGTATTGTACTTTGTAATTTTTTTGGTCATTACCCAAGTTTTACTTCCATGAAGTAATGCAGGAACTGCCAATATTTTCAAGAGAACATAAAATAGCTGTGGGTAAGTATTCACGAGGTAAAAGATCATTAACCAGACCAAAACTACTTCGGAAATACCACGTGTACCAAGATCTCACATTGGTAGAATACCACTTTTAAAAAGGGAACGACAGAGAACAGGGAATTGTGGAGCAATTTTCTGATAAAGAAAAGCTACTTCCATTTGAAGTAGCCCAAAAATGATTGATTAAACAAATATACAAACTGATCAGAAACATTTTGTTTGGTGGATTTACATTGCTGTTACAATTAAAAACCTATTAATTAAAGCTTGGCTACTAATTTCTCATACTACATTTCCCGGATTACAATTCGAATCGAACGATGATGGATATTTGGGGGAGGAGGAAAATCACTCACTTGGCAAAAAAAAAAGCATCCACTAAAAAAAATAATTACAAAATAATCTAATATATAAAAATGAATGTTGTTTGTTTGTTCGTATTTGATGCGCGGCCATACCGTTGATCCGATTGTGATGGGGCTTTTTGCAAAATGTTCAGGAGATTCCCGGGATGAACATAGACTATAAGATAGTTGTAATACTCAACCCCTTCACCCCAAAAATCACCCTTTGTAGTAAAAAAGTGAAATAAAGTCCCTATTTTGACATTTAAATGGCTTACGTTGCCTAAAGCATAACAAATACACCAAATTTATGTACACAGAATTGAATATCTCAAAAACATCTACAGAAAAGTCCGCGGCAGCATAAGTTTACCTTTTACGGATAACTCACAATATCAATTTTTGTCTTTCATTGATGCCAAGAAAATCGGGAGAAGTTGATTCCCGGGCAAGCGTGCTCTGTCATACCGTTCATCCGATTTGATGGGGCTTTTTGCAAAAATGTTCAGGATTTTCCCGGGAAGGTTATAGGCTATAAGAGAGTTTTAATGCTCATGCCCTTCACCCTTAAACATCACCCTTTGTAGGGAAAACGTGAAAAAATCACTTTTTGTACGCTTAAATGACTTACGCTGCCTAAACCATATCACATAACCAAATAGAATTAATTAGTTTATTGTTTTTTACCTGCAATAAGGAAGAGAGCAAATTTATAATTACTTTTCCTTTTACTTATTCAACTAAACGTAAAAACTTATAATTTATTTAGGTGTAGCAGCACACGCCGGGTATTAGCTAGTTACAAATAAAAAATTAAATAGACTATTTAACTCATGTCGCAAATGGTAGTCAATGACCAATCACGTTTCAATGAATTCTGTTTTACACCAATGACAGTCGTGTTTCACCTCGCTCTTTATAGATTTCTCTTTAAAAGCTCCTGCTTTTGTGATAAAGAAAGCTCCTCCTTTTTTAATATTCTGAACAGGTTAGACCATTATTTTTCTCCAACAAATACCTTGAATATAGCAAATAATGAATAGATTCAGTGATTTTACTGAGTTGTTTATTCAAAATATAAATGATTAACCTATAATGTTGATTATAATGAGTTATTTATTCAAAATATAGATGATTAACCTATAATGTTGATTATAATAGTTTGAAGTGTTTCATTATTTCCCCACTAGAGTGCATTCTTACAATATTGCGATCCTATTTGGCAATAAATAATATGATCGAGTTGCAGTGAATATACATAACCTCACATTTCTAATTTGTTTAAAATATCGCCGTTTACATTAACTATATACATATTTTAAAACACCGGTGACTATATTCAAATAATCATTTTTTAGTAAAGAGCTTAATTTTATTCGTTAAATAGCCCTAACAAATGCCACTCTTGATTTCCAAATTCTCTAGATAACTTGGAAATCACTCGTGAAAAATTCTTCATCTTTAAGTAGCACCATCTGTCGGGAGAGAATTTTAAACTGTGAATCACAGACATGCTTCTTTTGACCACACAAGGACATGAAGGGCCTCCCCGAATGAGTTGAACAGCTTAATGTCAGGTCATCCTCCGAGACTACACAACATTAAGACAAAAATATAGCATTCAGAAAAAACATTCATACTGAACATTGCGAATATGTTAATGAAAAAAATAATGATAGTTATGTTGGCCAGATGATGTTCGGCGACCGTTTGGGCTTTAACGTTTTCTGTCATTTGTCTTATAGGAGAGAAGAAACCGCGAAGAAATCCACCATCCTGGAAACGTGTCCCGACCGGGGATCGAACCCGGGCTCGCTGTGTTACCCCGAAATTTCAGTGGTGGACTAATCAAAATCTTGAGCAAGAAAATCTCTGTGAATTAAAATAATTTTAGTGGCGATTTTTTAAATATCTTTTATTAAACAAGATCGGGCTGCAAACATTTTCGTACCGGGCAGATTTTCTACGATAGTTGCAAGTCTACCTGTGCTCGGTGGTAGGAAGTTAAAAAGGCGACAAGTCAACTTTTCAAACAGTTCGTGATAAATAGAGGAACTTAGGATAATTTAAACCCTTGTTTTGAATTTGTTGTATTCCTTCTTTTAATTAAGGGATTTGAATTTTTTTTAATTACAGTGATTATCATTAGTGTTGTAACTATGATATAGCATTGATATTGTATTTAAATATGGAAACATCTTCATAATTTATAAACTTTTTTTTACATTACAAGAAAAGTCCTCTTTAACCTCATCTTCCGGTAAAGTGGACCCCAGAGTCCACCTTAGCTAATATTAAAACAGCATGTACATAATATAATGTATATTTAGGAGTTATTGCTACATTTGTAATATTCAATAGCACAAACTAAGAATTGATTGTTAGCTTGAAAAAAACTTTAAAGTGACTATTTAACTCATGTCCCAAATTGGAGTCAATGACCAATCACATTTCAATGATTTTTTATTTACAACCAATCACAGTCGCATTTCGCCTAGAATTTACCAACTAAAGTTTATCATAATAAAGAAAGCACCTCCTTTTTAGCATTCTGAATAGGTCATAGCATTATTTTGCAGTGACTGACTCACTATGATAAATACGGCTACCAGATTGTATATATAGTGCATGAATATCAACACGTAGAGCATGCGGGAGATAATATAAAAACATTTGTAGCAATTGATTATACCACCAAAAAAAGAAACCACTGTTTGCACTTTCTTAAATATATTTTTTCCCAGAAAAATATAATTGTTATATTTACATCATAGGACATCAGAAATGAATTAATATACAGTTTGATATGTTTCATTGTTTCTCTACTAGAGTGCATTCTTACAATATTCCGTTCATTTGGCAATAAATAATATGATCTGGTTGCAGTGACGAACAAAAGAAGCAGATGAATCGTACCAATCGTTTCTCATTTGTTTGTAACATCGCCGTTTACATTAAATACATAAATATTTTAAAATAACTAGCCTATATTTAAATAATGATTTTGTGAGTAAACAGCTTAATTTTATTCGTTAAATAGTCCTAACAAATTCCACTCTTAATTTGGGAATCACTCGTGGGGTTACTTACGATAATTTTCATAAGTATCACAAATAAACCCTTCTTCGCACAAAGAATAAAAGAAACTGGCCTTGAACCCGTCAAAGTTGATGAGGGGAAGAAGTTAAAATTGTATCTATCCGAGGACAGCTCCAAATAAAGAAGATATTAACAGGGTCCACTCAAACAGAAGGGTACTCATTACCCGAACTTCCCTATATATATATATATATATGTGTGTGTGTGTGTGTGTGTGTGTGTGTGTGTGTGTGTGTATTTTAAACGCAGTAGTCCAATCTGCGCAACTTTTCAAGAATAATATTGGGCCTTGACAAATGGTATTGTATGCGAAGGGCAGAAAAATATCATAGGGTTGAGAAAAAAGTCAATGATTTATAAAATATAGTTAAAATACAAATATATTTTTTACCAGTATAGAAGATGGGGGCACGCCATAGCGTAGTGGTTAAGGCACTGCGCTACAAGTCGGAAGGTCGAGGGTTCAAATCCCGGAGGGGTCAGGATTTTTAAACTGACCAAAACCTTCTGGCGGCACTAAGGCCCTGGGGTCGACTCAGCCTCTAACGGAAATGAATACCAGACGCTTGTTCTGGGGTAAAGGCGGCCGTCACGCAGGGCTGACATCAAGTGCCGATTGTCTAGAAAAAGTGGGAGCCCTAACCTCCTACTACCCCAAGGGCCTCCCGAGGCCGTTGTGGGATTACTTTACTTTACTTTACTTACCAGTATAGAAGTTTTTTCTGTCCTAAGTTATGCATTCTTCAGTGTTCGAGACCGGATTTTTATGTGGTATTACCCTATGCAAATATATAGCCTACATATTATGTAACAGAAAAAACACAGATTATTGAATAAATATGTAATATCAAAATTGCAAAGAGACGTTAAAAATGCTTAATTTATTGGTTTATTTATTTATTTATTATAATGGCGCGGGGACAAGAATTTCATTTTTCCCAAGCGATTACGAGTTTTTAAATGTTTTTATGAAACAAAAAGAGATAGAAACGTGATTTTACACATATTGCGTGCATAAATGGAGTGCGTTCCATCAGATTAAGTACACTCC
This sequence comes from Diploptera punctata, assembly GCA_030220185.1. Classification (NCBI taxonomy): domain Eukaryota; kingdom Metazoa; phylum Arthropoda; class Insecta; order Blattodea; family Blaberidae; genus Diploptera; species Diploptera punctata. Next base: position 210,494 of record JASPKZ010003057.1, read on the forward strand.
TGAAGTATATCATGACACGAAACACAGTAAGTCAGTATATATTGTTTGGATATTTTTAGGACTTAGTTTTTTAACACGAGCAAAACTTTTTCTTTGTATTGTGCAAATGATCGCTCTACAACCGCCATTGGTGAATTATTAACCAGATGAACGTGTTCGTTGAGTTAAGCATTTTGTAATTTTGTAGAAGACTGAAGAACAGTGAGCTACTGACCTTTATAGGGAACCAGATATAATAAGAACAGCTAAGTCTCGTTGACTGCGATGGATAAGACATGTCACATATGGGGAGTGAAAGAGGGACAAGGAAGCTTCTTGTAGGAAAAGCATAGGGAAAACGTCCAGTTGGTAGACCAAGAATGAGTTGGGAGAATAACATTAAACATGTTATGAGAGAAGTAGATTGTACAAGGGATGATTTGAAAACATTAGCTCAGCATAGGGATGTGTGGAGACCTTATGTCCGCATTGCCACGAACCTACGGTTTCGATAGTGCCAGTGATTTAGTTATGTAATTGTTTTTAAAATTTGTAGGATTGGCCGGAATATGTAAAAGTATGCAACGTGAAATATAATGGTCGTAGTAGCCTAATTCTTTAACACTGTAAATTCTCAGACTGAGAAGAAGAATGAATATATATATATATATATATATATATATATATATATATATATATATATATATATGACAGCACAAGAAAAATAAATGCCTAGACGGGATTTGAACCCGGACCTCTGGGTTGGTACCCCAGCATGCTATCCATGACACCACCGGACAAATCCAAGATAATAAATATAATGAAGAAGATAATAGATAGAGAAGAGAAGAGAAGAGAAGAGAAGAGAAGAGAAGAGAGAAGAGAGAGAAGAGAAGAGGAAAGAAGAAAGAGAAGGAGAAGAGAAGAGAAGAGAAGAGAAGAGAGAGAGAGAAGAGAAGAGAAGAGAAGAGAATAGAATGAGAAGAAGTAAGATAAGTGATAATAGTAGATAATATAATAGAAAATAATATAATATAAATAGATAATATGATATAAAGAGATAATATAATATAAATATATAAATAATATAATATATAGTAAATATAAATAATATAATATAAATATATAATATAATATAAAGATATAATATAATATAAATATATTAATATAATATAACTATATAATATAATAAAATATATAATATAATATAAATATATAATATAATATAAATATATAATATAAATAATATAATATAAATATATAATATAATATAAATATATAATATAAATATATAATATAATATAATATATATATATATATAAGACAAATGTTTGTATTGGATTTGACCGGTTGTGTAATGGATAGCACGTTGGGGAACCAACCGGCGTGCTATCCATTGCACCACCGGGCAAATCCAATACAAATATAATGTATATATATATATATATATATATATATATATATATATAGTCCACCGCTGTGGTCTCGAGATAGCGTGCTGCCTTGTCACGCAGCGGGCCCGGGTTCGATCCCCGGTCGGGGCAGTTTTTCTGGGTGAGGTTTTGTATCGGGGTTTTTCCTCACCTGTAAGACAAATGTCAGGAAAACTTTAAGGCCCAAACGGTCCCCGAAATCATATGGCCATCATCATCATCATCCTTCACCGGTGTGGAAAGCAACGGGAAGCTACCACACCTACAATTCCCTAGCAAAGCTGTAAGCATAGCATGGAAATGCTATGATTGCAGTGAAGGACCTGCCTTCGGGCAGAATAACTATGGATGGATGGATATATATATATATATATATATATATATATATATATATATATATAAGATAAATGTTTGTATTGGATTTGTGCTGTGGTGTACTGGATAGCACGCTGGGGTACCAACCCAGAGGTCCGGGTTCAAATCACGTCCAGGCATTTATTTTTCTTATGTCATATTAAGCTTGCATTGCTCAATGTCAAAAATTTAATTATAACATATAAATAAACAAATAAATAATTAAATCCGGACTGTACGCTATAAAAATACGGGGGTTCCATGGCACAAGTGTTTAGTTACTCACCTTCCAACTCAAGAACTCTAGTCGTGTCTCGTACATTGTATGCGGGGTTCATATTCGGCAATTGGAGACAAGACAGCTTTTTCTCGAGGTTTGTTCCCCGTTTTCCCCTGCCATTTCTCCACACTCTTCATCCATTTCGTTTAATTTAATTTCATCCTCCCCTGTGAAGGTTCGACAGGCCCGGTCAGCTGACATCCATGTATATAACCCAAATTTTCAATAATGGAGGCTTCATCTCATCCCTCAACCAATATTACCAGGGAGCGGGGTTTGAGTAAGTAATATATAAGGACTTTATTATACTAAAAGTAAGATACATACAATGTTATTTACAAATACGGGCAGTAAGCCGTACGTACTGTTGACAGTCCGTTATTAGTCATTCAAAATATCTCTGCAGGCGGAAGAATTACGAAGCTAGAGTTTGTTGCTACACGTGACGTCATGTAAGGCAGTGTATACTGTCAGCGTCCCACGTCCCATTCCCCTCAGCACTCATAGATAGCAGTGTCACGTGGTCTATTCCTGCATAAACACGACTGCAGTGCCCTCCGTCAACAACTGCACTTACTCCTTGAACGGGTAATACAATAAGTTGATGTTTTGTAATTGTTTTAAGTAAGTAAACAGACGCTTCATGTTACCTGCCACACGGAGTATTTACTGCGCAGGACTCGTTCTTCTACAACAGAGTGTTTCTTAGCGACTGTTTCATTTATTCGTTGCATACAGAATAGTAAAGCACTGTGCATTTCGGAAGTACAATATTGTACATTGCAATAACTATAATTATGATGCATAAGAAAATATTTCTGTACATTAAACCCTTATTCAAAATGAAGTAGTTTTATTGCTCATTACAAATAACTAAACATACGATTTTTTGCTTCCTTCTATAACTCCTTATCCTGGTGTAATTGTTTTTGAAGCAGGGTATAATGCCTTCACCAAACATCATTTTCTGATAGAATAGATAATGCAAAAATACCATCGTGACTTTACCACTGGCTTTACGCTAGATATCTGGCATTACTTTCACTTTTGTAATACAGTACGATTTAAATGCATTTCTCGGAATTTCTCTCTATATTAATTCCGAGCTAAGTTCCAGTTGCACAGTAAACAAATTTGCATGACATATTACTCTACTGACTCCGGCTATTGAGGGAACTGTGGTGCTACTTTTACCCTCCATATGACTGAATTGTATACGGAACTGTCAACGATAGAAACATTGTTCTTAAATAACAACCAATTTTATGGGAAATTGATTGAATACAAGATAAGCTGTTACCAATAATTATATATATATATATAATTATATATATTTAATATAAATGGTGACGTTTGAAAACAAATGAACAAATGAGAAACATTGTTTAATTTGTTCATCACTGCAACCAGATCATTTTTGTTTGTCAAATAGAATCACAATATTGTAAGAATGCACCCTAGTTTAGAAAAAAATTAAACACATCATTACAGGTTATTAATTAATTTATGATGCCTTATGATGTAAATATGCCAATTATATTTTTCTCCGACGTTAATTCCTGGAAATAATACGTGCAAACAGTGGTTTCCTTTTTTTTGTGGTATAATCAATTGCTACGAATGTTTTTCTATTATATCTCGCAAACAGAATCTGGTTACATTCGTGCACTATATATACAATCTGGGAGCCACTTGATGAAATGAATGTGATAAGATCGAGGTGAAAAAGACTGTGATTGGTTGTAAATAAAAATTCACTGAAATGTGATTGGTCATTGACTGCCATTTGGGGCATGAGTTAAATAGTCAAGAAAAAAACTATATATGGGCCTGCCTAATCAGACGTTCGTGCTTTTTCCATGATGTAGATCCATCCATAGTCTGTCCGGGGGCAGGTCTTTCACTGCAATCATAGTATTTTCATGCTATGCTTTGCAGATTTACTAGGGAATTATAGGTATGGTAGCTTCCCGTTGCTTTCCACACCGGTGAAGGATGATTGTGATAATGATAAGGAGGATGATAATGGCCGGATGATTTTCGGGAACTGTTGGGCCCCTAAACTTCTTGACATTTGTCTTACAGGTGAGGAAAAACCCCGGAAAAAACCTCACCCAGGAACCTGTCCCGACCGGGAATCGAACCCGGATCCGCTGCGTGACAAGGTAGCACGCTACCTCGAGACCATAGCGGTGGACATGATGTACCGTACATAGATATCCTTTACTTTCACATAAAGTTTCATGACGAGCATAATTTATGTTGAATCCTGATTCACTTATAAATTCTGCTGTTATTTTCACCACATCCTCAATGACTAATGTAGGATATTTTCCCCTAAACTGTTCGAAAACATTTATAATAATTTTGTTTCTATCTGCTTTACAAATGCTTTCCTTTCCGATGCTTTAGAAATTCTTCTGAAACTGCCATTTTCAAACATTTGAAACTCCAACGAATTCTGCATTGCGCATGCGTTTGAATAAAGCAATGCTTATTTAATGTAATAAAATTGTAATTATGTATTTTAAGATTCTCTCATATCACTTATAAATCATGTTAGATAAAATGTTTTATTATGTAATCAATTGAATTGGCGTTTACTTGATGAAAATCCATAATTTATTTTATATAAATTAGTAACAGCTGTTTCGGTACTGTGTACCTTCTTGAGACGTGATTATAAATTAATGAATTTTGTTATTATAGTACATAGCAACTGCAACTATGCAACATTTTTATAACAAAATACAAAGTACCGAAACAGCTGTTACTAATTTATATTTTAATAAATATGAAAATCATTATGTTTATTTAATTAAATACATTATTATTATTATTATTATTATTATTATTATTATTATTCTTATTATTGGATCAACAGATACAATATTTGCACTGTTATTTGCGGATGACCAGATAATAATTGCTCAAGAATATGAAGACATGGAGTTATGTTCAGAAAATTATTGGACGAATACGATAACTGGGGTTTGAAAATAAATTTAGAAAAACATTTTATATAGGATGTGGAGCCGAAACCCAAGATTTGATATTAGAAGATGAAAAGAGGTATATTAGAGGATGTGAAGATTTTGAGTATCTGGGAGTAAAATTAGATAAAGAGGATAAACAAGAAAGTGATATTAAGAACAAAATAAATAAAGGTAGAGCAATAACAGCAATGATGAATGGAGTCTTATGGAACAGACATATAACCAGGAAAAATAAATTACAAATATATAATTCAATAGTGAGAAGGTCAACAAATGGCCTAAATTCGTGAATGTACTATGATGATGATGATGATGATAGTGAGAAGTACTGTCTCATATGGAGCTGAAGTTTGGAAATTCAACAAAAACTTAGAACAAAAACGTATGTCGATGGAAATGGATTTCTTGAGGAGAGCAGCAAGATATTCAAAATTAGACAAAATAAGAAATACTGTCATAAGAGAAAAAATGAATATTGGTTATTCAATAGTAGATTATATACGGTATGAGCTATTAAATTGGTATGGGCACGTACGACGAATGCAAGAAGAAATATTACCCAGGAAAACATTGGAATGGTGTCCATCTGGAAGAAGGAGGAGAGGAAGACCTCGAAACTCGTGGATGCAAGAAATAAGAACTGGAATGAGAGCAAGAGGACTGGAGGACATGGATTGGATGGAGAGACACGAATGGAGAAGAAAAATAAAACTTTAGGTACAGGAAGATGTGTAAACATTAAAATTCTGTATGTAAATAAAATTATTATTATTATTATTATTATTATTTTCTTTACTTTTAAGTGTTAGAGAGCTATACTTTCTTACATGTTTAAAGGTAAAACTGTTATTCTACCAATGAAACTAGTCAAACATTTGGTTTGTTTACATCACAACTGGAACTTAGCTCGGAATTAGTGTAAGATATATTATGCATGGAACTTGACCCGTCATCAAAATTCAAATCTTTTAATGACAGTTTTATGGCGAGGAGCATACACGCGCAGAAAAATTAGGATTAGTGAATAATTTCCATATATTTTACTTTGACCTATACAGAACTATGAATTCACTATCTGTAAGGTTGAAATCTGCAGCAGCATGCCTCTGTCGTCGTATGATTCGGTGCTTTCACACGAACAATAGCTACAAATTACGTAATACACGTATACGATTCAGATGAGTAAAAATCTGAACAAAAAGGCTGCATGCGATGTAAGTGTTATCTTCATTGATAATTATATTTGCAGTCGCTATCTTTCTTCAAACACCTGCATTATTTTATTAACTGCGTACGTCGCTTCATCAAACCCTTGTTTAAAGATAAAGTGGGATTCTATATATGACTGAAGTGTCGATTTTAGAGTTTCTGATATTTTTCTTCCTATGCCTCTGTTAAATGAAAGTACTGTGGGCTTTATCATAAGTAATGCCACGAGTGATTTCCAAATTATCCATAAATTTACGACTCACGAAGTGAGGAGTGAATTTATCTAGGGAACTTGGAAATCAAGAGTGGCATTTGTTAGGACTATTTAACGAATAAAATTAAGCTGTTTACTCATAAATCAATGTTTAACTATAGTTATTTTAAAATATTTATATATTTAATGTAAACAGCGATGTTTGAAAACAAATCAGAAATGTGAGGTTATGTTCATTCACTGCTGCTTTATCATGTTATTTATTGCCAAATAAGATCGCAATATTGTAAGTGTGCACCCAAGTGGAGAAATAATGAAACACATCAAACTATATATCATAATCAACATTACGGGTTATTCATTTATTTTTTTAGTAAACAACTCAGTAAAATCAAGGAATATTTTCATTATTTGCTACATTCAATGTATTTGTTGGAGAAAAATAATGCTTTGACCTGTTCAGAACATTAAAAAGGAGGAGCTTTCTTTATCACAAAGAAGATGGAACAACACCACATTAGGGCCAGCAGCATAAACCATCATACTGGATGTTGTAGCGAAGAGGGACCTGTTGAAGATGGAACGGATATTCTGAAAGGCCTACAGGCATAAAGATTATATATTTTATAAGTTGAGGACGACGGATTTTACCTAAGAAGGTATATTTTAACTTATTTTATTTTATGACTCTCCACCTCAACGGTTTTAACAATGAATTTTATTAGTATTGATTTAATTCTATGCCTATTTTGTCTTGTAAATATTTTATGGCACGGTATAGTATAAAATTGTTATTACAGAAGATAGTTCATATATCTGCTCGAACCCATCGTGAATTTCGAAAGTATTAGGACTGTGTAATAATTTAGGGAATTCATTATTCACACAAATATACCTTCCCTCTTAGCTGCAGCGATTTTTAAATTAATTAAATGACTTTCGTTTCTAATCTGCTGCATTTCCAGGACCACGACGAGGACGTGAGGGATAGGCTCCTGTTTTCTCTTCATATATTTTAATGCATTCATAACAATATGCCTTTCACTGAATGCATTCTGATCATAATGAAAGAAAGAAGCAGGTATTTGGTCCCGTTAATGTTCATCATCATCATCATCACTCCAGGGATTAGGCAATTGCCCGTTCCGACTTCATATTGCATCAGCCCAACGTCTTCTAGGCCTTCCAACATCACGCCTTCCTCTTGCTTCATAGTTTCTGGCTAACAATGGATATCTCTCCTTACTCATTCCATCCATGTGATCAATCCATTTCTGTCTGTAATTCGTGACTTTATCCAATAAAGGCTGTACTTTCAATTCTTCTCTTATATCCTCATTTCTTATTCTATCAAGTCTTGTACATCCTTTTACTTGTCTTAGGAACCGCATCTCTGCCGTCTGTATTCTATCCTTCTGTCTTTTCACTGGAGCCCAAGTTTCACATCCATACAATCTTTTATGACAATCCGGCTGATTTCCATGAAGCTTCTCAGTAAGATAAATGTCTCCTGGAAGCGTTACGAGCGCTTCGCAGGACAAGGATGGTGGAAGGGCTGCTTCCTCTGAGCCTCCAAACCTGCTCCTCTGGGTATCCACCCCCCAAGAGAGGGCTGCTTCTTCCGCTCTTCAAGCCCTACAAGTTTAGCTGTGCTATTCCTTGTCGCCCTGTTGACCGTTGAAGACTTGACGAAGATGTGGCCGCCCAATATGGATACAGTCGCCATTCCTTCGTTGTGAGCTATACTTAGTTCCCCTCGCCTCTTACCCACCAGCAAGATTAACCTAAGTCAATCTTCCCCAGTAGAGTCGTCTGGTTCATCGGGTACTAAGCCCCCCCACCACGTCAAGGTGATAGCTCCTGGGCCCCCCCCCCGTTAATGTTTATATGTAAAATATACTTTTACATAAAACATTTCACCAAAAGCAAGTAACACTTGTAAATTTTGTAATTCTTATCTAACTTCATACAAATATTCTCAGCACCAAAAATTTAAAAAAAAAATAAGGTTACTTGCTAATGGTCCTATTAAGTTCATACATTTATATCCTGTCCGAGGGCAGATCCTTCACTGCAATCATAGCATTTTCATGCTATGCTTCCAGCTTTACTAGGGAATTGTAGGTGTTTCCACACCAGTGAAGGATGATGATGATGGCCATATGATTTGGGGACCGTTTGGATCTTAAATTTACATTGGCCAATGCACTAAAGAAAGCCGATAAAAACGTAAAAATAGCATACAGAACCAATAACAAATTAAACAACATAATAAACAATAACATTGAAGAAAATAACATTTTCAACAGCAAAGGAGTTTATAAACTGACATGTAAGGACTGCAACAAATTTTATATAGGAAGGACAAACAGGAGTTTTAACATCAGATTCAAAGAACATTTTTGAGACTTCATTCACGCAGAAGGGAAATCAAGCTATGCAAAACACGTTATCCATGAAGGACATCGCATGTTAAATATTGATAACACCCTAACAGTATTGCACAGAGAAAATAATCCAGCGAAGATAAACGTACTCGAAGAGATGGAAATCATGAAAGCAGCTCACAACGACAGCCTGATAAACGAAAACGAACTCAATACATGCAACCCCCTCTACCAGATCTTCAGTGAAACACCAGTTTTGAATCCTGCCGATGATGGGACAAGTCCCGAAAGCGCTACAGTTAAATGATTATTTAAGTTGAGGAGACGGACCTATCAGGTGAATATTCTATAATTTTATATTAATTTTGAATAAACCTCAACGGAACACATCATGAATCTTATAAAAGTTAAATTTACTCTGTCATTAATAGTAATTTTTATCATTTTGCTATCTCGTACATTTTATATTTCATTAATTAAATCTAGAATAAATCCAAGTATATTGTAAATAATAATTGTATTGTATATATAAACTATGTAGGCCTAATAATTTTGTTTATTGTTCTTTAATTGTAAGAGTAATTTTTGTATATTTTTTCTAACCTGGTTTAGTGGTAGGCAAGGCTTTAAAGCCTTAACTCTGCAAGGTAAAATAATGCCATTATTATTATTATTATTATTATTATTATTATTATTATTATTATTATTATTTACTTTATTGTTTTTATTTTTGTTATTTTTATTATTTTTTCTTTTATTATTTTTCTTTTATTATTTTTTCTTTTTATTATTTTTGTTTTTATTTTGTTATTTTTGTTTTTATTTTGTTATTTTTATATGTATTGTTATTTTTATTGTTATTGTTATTTTTATTGTTATTGTTATTTTTATTGTTATTGTTATTTTTATTGTTATTTTTATTTTATGTTATTTTTATTTTATTGTTATTTTTATATTTTAATCTTATTTTTTATTTTTATCTTATTTTTATTTTTATTGTTATTTTTATTTTTATTGTTATTTTTATTTTTATTTTTATTGTTATTTTTAGTTTTATTTTTATTTGTTATTTTTATTTTTATTTTTATTTTTATTATTTTTATTTTATTTTTATTTTTATTTTTATTTTTATTTTATTTTTATTTTATCTTTATTTTTTATTTTTATTGATATTTTATTTGATTTTTAATTTTTATTTTTATTTTTAATCTTATTTTTATTTTTAATCTTATTTTTATTTTTAATCTTATTTTTATTTTTTAATCTTATTTTTATTTTTAATCTTATTTTTATTTTTATTGTTATTTTATTTTATTGTTATTTTTATTTTTATTTTTATTTTTATTTTTATTGTTATTTTTATTTTTTATTGTTATTTTTATGTTTTATTGTTATTTTTATTTTATTCTTATTTCTATTTTTAATCTTATTTTTATTTTTATGTTATTTTATGTGTTATTGTTATCTTTTAGTTTATTTTTATTTTTATTGTTATTTTTATTTTATTCCTTGTTTTTATTTTTATCTTATTTGTTATTTTTATTTTTAATCTTATTTTTTATGTCTTATTTTTATTGTTATTTTTTTGTAATTGTTGATTTTTATTTTTATTTTTATTTTTTATTGTTTTATTTTACTTTTATTTTTATTTTTATTGTTATTTTTTATTTTTTTGCTATTTTTATTTTATTCCTATTTTTATTTTTATTCTTATTTTTATTTTTAATCTTATTTTTATTGTTAATCTATTTTTATTTTTAATCTATTTTTATCTTTTTTATTTTTTATTTTTTATTTTTATTTTTATGGTTATTTTTATTTTTTGATTATTTTTTTGATTTTTATTATTTATTATTATTGTTATTTTTATTATTATTTCATTTTTTATTGTTATTTTTAATTTTTATTTTACTGGTATTTATTTTATTCTTATTTTTATTTTTAATCTTAGTTTGGTATTTTTAATCTCTTTGTATGTTAATCTTATTTTTATTTTTTAATCTTCATTTTTATTTTTAAATCTTCATTTTATTTTTAAATCTTATTTTTATTTTGAATAATCTTATTGTTATTTTTAATCTTATTTTTATTTTAATCTTTATTTTTGATTTTTATGTTATTTTTTATTTTTATGTTATTTTTTATTTTAATTTATTTTATTTTTATGGTGTGTATTTTTATTTCTTATTTTTATTTTATTCTTATTTTTCATTTTTAATTCTTTTTTATTTTACTCTTTTTTATTTTTATTGTTATTTTTAGTTTTATTGTATTTATTTTTATTGTTGTTTTTATTTTATATTGTTTTTTTTATTTTATTGTGTTTTTACCCTGCAACAAATTATGGAAAAAAGAGAGAATTTAAATATCCCACTGGAACATACTATTTTATAGATATGAAAAGGCATATGATAAATGTAAACCGAGATAAACTTTGGCAGAAGTACTGCATGAAGAACAATATACACTCACAGTAATAAAGCCTACAAAGCTTATATCAAAATCTAAATCAAATTAAATAAACCAGATGGAGAAATAACAGAACACACAACACAGCCAAGGTGTTCGACAAGGATGTGACTATCTCCACTGCTTATTCAATATATAATTAACAGAGTAGTGCAGAAGTGAAACAACAGTAATCAGTGAGGATTTCAATAACAGGAATCAATATTCGAAACAATATTAATGCTGAGGATCAAATAATATTATCAATTCCGAGATAAGCCTTACAAATGGAGCAGCGTAATCAAATTATTCAAATTGTCAGCAAATATAATCTGAAAATGTCACATCAAAATCCAAACAATGGCAATTGTGGAAAAAACTCAACGGGTGAAATTGAGATTGATGTAACAATTAGAACAAGTGTCAATTTCTCTACTTATAGTGTATTTGCATAGTATAAGAGTGACTTGAGTCAAATTACAAAAATATAATAAATGAATGGGGTAATAGCGAAGACATTAGTGGTAAAAAAACCCAGAAAATGAGGACAGAGACAAAACAATATTACAGTAACATCCATCCACCATCAAAAGCTTCCCTAAATATGGAAGTGAAAGTTGGATTTTAATAAAAGGAAACCTCATACTTTCAATTAGCCAAATGCGCTTCTTTTACTATCATTGTTAGGCGTTAATAATAGACTGGATCCCAAGGAATCACTACTATCAGATTAAACTTGATAACAAGTTTAATGAAGATATACAAGATACAACAAATGGAAAAACATCTGAAAGAATGGCAAAAATAGACTTCCAATTGCATTCCATATACTCCACTGGACTGATTGGACCAAGGAAGACCAAAACATCGGTAAAAATCAAGACCATCTTCGCTAGGTTTACCGTACAGTGCCACATGGCCTAAAATGAATTTGTTCCTGTGATGAGATATGTTTGTTTTTTATTTTATTGTTGTTTGTTCTTTTATTTTGGTTTTATTTTTAATTGTTTTTTTTATTTTTGATTGTTGTTGTTTATTTTTCATTGTTGTTTGTATTTTTTTTTTGTGTTTATTATTTTTATTGTTGGTCATTATTTTTATTGATTGTTCAATTCTGTTTGATTGTTGTTTTTTGTTTGTTAATATTGTTATTATTCTTTTCTTGTTTCGGTCATTTTTTTGACGTTGTTCTCTTTTTTTTTCTTCGTTTTCCTTTTTTTTATTTGTTTGTTTTCTTCGTTTTGTTTTTCTTATTTCTTGTTTTTTCTTCTTTTTACTTGTTCTTATTTTTATTGTGGTTCTTTCTTGTTTAGTTTGATCTTCATGGTCTTGGTGCTCTTCTGGTTATAGTTTGGTCTTGTTGACTTGAGGGGCGTCATTCTTGTATTGTTCTTCTTTTTCTGTATTGTTTTCTTCTTTTCTTGTGTTCTTCTTTTCTTGTTGTTCTTCTTTTCTTGTTGTTCTTCTTTTCTTGTTGTTTATTTTTTCTTGTTGTTATTATTTTCTTGTTTTTATTTTTTTCTGTTTTTCTTACTTTTTCTTTTTTTTATTCTTTTTCTTTTTGTTCATTCTTTTTTCTTGTTGTTCTTCTTTTTTACTTTTTGTTATTCTTTTTCTTTTTTGTTCGTTCTTCGTTTTTATTGTTTGTTCTTCTTTTTCTTGTTTGTTCTTCTTTTTCGTTGTTGTTCTTCTTTTTGTTGTTGCTTCTTCTGTTCATTGTGGTGTGCTTCTTTTTTCTTTTGTTTTCTTCTTTTTCTTTGTTTTTTTCTTCTTTTTCTTTTTTTCTTCTTTTTCTTTTTTTCTCTTGTTCTGTTTTTTTTTCTTCTTTTTCTTTTTTTTTTCTTCCTTTTCTTTTTTCTTTCTGTTTTCTCTTTTTTTCTTCGTTTTCTTTTTTTTCTTTTTTTCTTTTTTTTTCTTCGTTTTTTTTCTTCTTTTTCTTCTTTTTCTTCTTTTTCTTCTTTTTCTTCTTCTTCTTTTCTTTTTTTTCTTCTTTTTCTTTTTGTTCTTCTTTTTCTTGTTATTTCTTCTTTTTTCTTTTTTTTTCTCTTTTTCTTGTTTCTTCTTTTTGCTGTTTTTTTCTCTTTTTCTTTTTTTGGTCTTATTTTCTGTTTTTTCTTCTTTTCTTCTTTTTTTCTTCTTTTTTTCTTGTTTTTCTTCCTTTTTTTCTTTTGTTTCTTCTTTTTTCTTTTTGTTTTCTTGCTTTTTCTTTTATTTTCTTCTTTTTTCTTGTTGTTCTTCGGTTGGTTCTTTTTTTTCTTCTTTTTTCTTTATTGTTTTTCTTTTTCTTTTTTTGTCTTCTTTTCTTTTTTTTCTTCTTTATCTTTTTTTTATTCTTTTTCTTTTTGTTTACTTCTTTTTCTTTTTTTTTCTTCTTTTCTTCTTTTTTCTTCTTTTTCTTCTTACTTCTTTTTCTTTTTGTTCTTCCTTTTCTTTTTTGTTCTTCTTTTTCTTATTTTTCTTCCTTTTTCTTTTTTTGTTCTTCTTTTTCTTTTTTTTCTTCTTTTTCTTTGTTTTCCTTCTTTTTCTTTTTTTCTTCTTTTTCCTTTTTTGTTCTTCTTTTTTATTGTTGTTATTATTTTTAATGTTATTATTTTTATTGTTGTTATTATTTTTATTGTTGTTATTATTTTTATTGTTGTTATCATTTTTATTGTTATCATTTTTATTGTTGTTATTATTTTTATTGTTGTTGTTATTAATTATTGTTATTATTATTATTATTTTTTTTTTATTATTATTAATATTATTATTATTATTATTATTATTATTATTATTATAAACTTTGATCCCTATCATGTCAGTCAACTTGCAAATAAATACGGGCACTTGAATGAAAAGTCAAATTAGATGTGTGAACGAGTAAATTAAAGGTAAATAGAGTAGGGAGAAAGTCTTTAACAAGGATTCCTGAGATACTGTGGTTGCACAGTTAGAAGGAATTTACCAGTATTGGCAAGCATTCAAATTAATTGACCCCATCAGGGTATGCAATATGGTATTACACGGTGACTGGTATTGTTATTTCTGGATAGAAGCAAAAGTTCATCACCATGGCAACGTAAATTATAGTGTTTGACATTTTATCAAACAACCCAATTTAGTAAATGATCAGTTTCCATACCGCGGAAAAGGTCTTCTATGGATGTCCAATTACTTAAGTTGTGCGAATCATCAGACCAGATAATACATACCAGGCGATGGCACGAAGAATAAATAATAGCCTTCGCATTTATTGGATCATTGCTGTTCACTATATATATTGTAATTGTGGCAAGAATTTTCAGGTGTTAAAAGTTAAGATTCCAACAGTATATATGAGTATCTAGCTAATACCCGGCGTGCGTTGCTACGCCTAAATAAATGAAATATTAATTAAATCTTATGGTATATGCTGAGACGAACCAAATATGGCGGTTACTAGTCAGTTTTTAATTTCGGATTTCAGGTAAACCTCCACTTCTAATTGTCAGATTTCACTCATTTTTGGATCATACCTATCTCGGTTTATTTTAATAGAATATAGTGACTTTCGCTGTGAAACATCGCAAAAACGTGACCGCTAGAGCAATTTTTATATTTTCACTTCAGATGAACTCCTACACCTAATGGTTTTATAGGGTCCAATTGTGAATCTAAACCATTCAGGGACCCACTCAAACACACACACAAAATTTCTTCAAAATCGGTCCAGTCGTTTAGGCACTTTTCAATATCGGGTTTGAGGTAAACCTGCACTTCTAATTATAGTGTCAGATTTCAGCCATTTTTGGATAATACCTACCTCGATTTTTTTAATAGAATATACTGAGTTTCGCTGTGAAACATCGCAATAATGTGACCGCTAGAGCGATTTTTATATTTTCACTTCAGGTGAACTCCTACACCTAATTGTCTTAAACTTTAAAGTGTCCAATTGTGAATCTAAACCATCGAGGAACTGAGACACACACAAACAATTTCATTAAAATCGGTACAGTCGTTTAGGAGGAGTAGAGCGACAAACATACGTACTTAAGAATTTATATATATATATATATATATATATATATATATATATATATAAAGACGTGTGTGTGCATATATTTCATATTGTAGTCATAACCATACACCGCTGACCACTGATATCTATGTGTGGTGGTAGCTTCGAGTATCCCAATGTGAACTATGATAATTGCGTGTCGGTTGTTTTGGTAGTGTGGGAGATATGGTAATTAACACAGATGGTATACGACAGGATCATAAATCGTAATGGAGAGGTAATTGTCTTTTTGGATGCTTCAGGAGACATTGATAAGAAGTTTCTTATTAATTTTTTTTTTTCGAGTGAAAAAGCATATCGTATTTGCTAGAGTCTATCAAGTATACATTCGAATCTCGCTCCCCGATCTTCGCATTTTGGTTGCTTGTACGGGGAACCTGAGAAAGGACTGCCAAACGCATGCGCGAGAGTAGAATGCAAGAGAGAACGACCGAGAATCCCGATGATCAAATTTATTGCGCGCAATGAACAGTTCTTCATAACCAAAATATTGTATACAATGACTGCAAAAGTTAAGGAGAATGTATTAAATAAATTATCTGATTGAACCTACTTTCTACAATCCTTACGCTTTGCCTGTATATTACATGTGGAAAAAAAATGTACTTAATAATGTAAGAGGATGACTACCAAAATGTGTTTTGGAATGCAAACCTGAGGAGGTAAAAGACAGAGGAAGACCTAAAACCACCTGGAGTCAGGGAATACATTTATGCATGAAGGAGAAACATCTAC
This sequence comes from Diploptera punctata, assembly GCA_030220185.1. NCBI lineage: Eukaryota > Metazoa > Arthropoda > Insecta > Blattodea > Blaberidae > Diploptera > Diploptera punctata. The sequence goes on from JASPKZ010003057.1 coordinate 226,568, forward strand.
AATCAGGAGATTGGATGAACCGACAAAATTGGCTATTAAGAATCGGAGAATGTCAAAGACATTAATCAACCGATGATATATCTATCTAAGGGTCGGTTTCACCAACAGAAGTAACTGTATTACGCCAGTTTAAGCTATGCATTATACACGGGGAAAACTGGCGTAATACAGTTACCTCTGTTGGTGAAATTGACCCTTAGTACTGTAAATAAAAAGTACTTCGAAGCAGTAAACATGTGTTTAGAAATCAGTTTAAACATGTTGAATTGTTAAGAAAATTATAAGTATGAGGTTTGCTTCTATCTATGAATAAATTAAAATATCAGACAATAGTTGGTCAGTATGGGATAACATGTTATGAAAAACATTTAGAATAATGTAAATATCAGCATACTAATTTTCAAAGGATAATGCACAATTTTTTTTTTTAAATACAACAAATTGACAGATATATTACAGTATACCAAATTGAACCATATAAATTGTCCATGGCGCAATAGCTAGAAAACGTCTAGACACTCCTGTTTTACATCACATGTTCCCCCAGACCTTGAGTCTCACTCTTTCTTCCCCTCCTCTTCCTGAAGCGTTCTACATCTCAAGGGAGTTGAACTTGATTACGTTCCACCCATGGTACTCCCTTGCTTCCTCTCCCTGTCTGCTGACCTTAACGTTACTAAACCACGCCCGCTCGCCCATGTTAGGACAACTTATTTGTCAATTTACCTCTTGTTTCCCCAAGTATAACAGTGATGTCACGGACCCACCAGTTTAGAGTGCGCGAGCTATACATACATTTTTTGTTTTGTTTTATATTGCCTATATATTATTTCAGCACTTTACGATTTTACAAAACAAAAAGCTGGATAGCGGAACATTACAGCGCCAAATACCGTAATTTTCAGAAAGAAAAATGGAAGCAAATTTCCGCTGAATATGAATGAATCATGACAAACTTGATTATTAATTTTGCAAATAAACAAGCAAAGGGGTATTACTATAAATAGTATGGACATAAAAGTACTAATTTCATATAAACAATACTGTACTAAATGTAAAGTTAGAATTAAATGATTACATGCTACATTGTGTACTTTTTACGGTTATTGTCAATGAATTTGATTTTTTTTCAATTGGCAGTACTGCATGAAACAAATTTCATATTCTTCTTTGTTCTTCTTCTTCTAATTCATGAAATTAGGCTTTTGACCTGTTTTCACAAGTGGGATTTAATGAATCTTGTTTCTTTGTTACAGGTAATAATGCAAATGACTGACTGTACCTTCATAACAGTAAGTTTATACGATTATTCATTTTTGTTGGCGTCTGTATTGAATGTGTTATGTTGATTGGTACTTTATTTTTTTAATGCATGCATTAAATGAAATATGTAAATTGTACGATCTAAAGATTTCTGTAAGGAAGATTTCTGTAAGGAAAACGAAGACCATGGCTTTTAAAGGAAGAGATCCAGTGAGATCCAAAATTATTTTAGAAAATCAAAGTATAGAACAGGTGTCTAGTTTCAAATATTTGGGCTGTGATGTTGGCTACAATGTGGAAAGAGATATTGACTCCAAAATAAATAAATTTCAGACGGTGTGTGGAACAATACAGAGAACATTCAAAAATAAAATTAGAAAAGAAACCAAGATAAAAATGTATAATGTTATGGCGGTTCCCACAATATTGTATGGATGTGAAACTTGGGCTCCACTGAAAAAACAGGAGGATAGAATACAGACGGCGGAGATGAGGTTCCTAAGAGAAGTAAAAGGATGTACAAGACTTGATAGAATAAGAAATGAGGATATAAGAGAAGAATTGAAAGTACAGCCTTTATTGGATAAAGTCACGAATTACAGACAGAAATGGATTGATCACATGGATGGAATGAGTAAGGAGAGATATCCATTGTTAGCAAGAAATTATCAAGCAAGAGGAAGACGTGATGTTGGAAGACCTAGAAGACGTTGGGCTGATGCATTATGAAGTCGGAACGGGCAATTGGCTAATCCCTGGAGTGATGATGATATTCTTAATAACCTCAACTTTCGTACAAGAAATTCCTTGTCAGCATATTTAGATGTGTCATTTTGTATCGCTTTTTGAATAGGTTATGTAGAGTACATTCTAAGACGCATCTATAAAAAATAATGGAATTCGACGCTGTATAATAAAAAAGAGAAAGAAGATAAGAATTGTTTGCAACAATTGCAGGTTCATACCATTACTTTCAAAATCGTAAAAAAATCTAACAAATAATAATATTGGTATCCAGACTTTAACCTTTTATAGATATAATTAGTGATCATCAGTGTAGATTTAGAAGAAATGGGTTTAAAATAAATTAGAATTTTAGCCTAATATTTTAGAAAGTAAAACGGAATATCATTGCACGTATTTGATTTTTAAAAAGGGGTACAATTGAATTAAGAGGAAGAAGTTGGACAGTATTTTCCTGGAATTCAGAATTCCAAAATGTTAAACATATTCGAAGGTGCCTAAATGAGACAAAGTGAATGGTGAGGGTAGGCAAACAGTTTTTTTTTTTTTAACTCATAATGGTTTAAAGAAACGATGTGAAATATCTCCTCTATTTAATTTTGTACAAGAGCATGCAATCAAGGATAAAAGAAGCGAACAGTTTAATGATATTAGTAAGTTGTCAATATATGTTGTCATTATTATTATTATTATTATTATTATTATTATTATTATTATTATTATTATTATTATTATTATTATTATTATTATTATTATTATTATTAGGCGATAGCGAGGAGATACTAAAGGCCAACACGCACACATACATACATACCTACATACACATTATATTAAATAACTCTAAGAAAATAGGACAAATAAATATCATCAAAACAAAATATATGGCCACGCGTAGAAATACGCCATGTGATGGAAGTGGGAAAGTGAGGGACATTTTGAAAAAGTGGTTGAATTCAAATACCTGGAAACAATAATAATTACAAAAAAGGAATGAGGTCAAGATAGAAAATAAACTTCATCTTAATTCTGGAAACGCATTGCTATTAAGCATTCTGAGGGGATCTTACCATCCCAATTTCTCTCGAGGAGATATGGAAGTAGGTTGTATATCACATTATCTTGTATTACTGTTTATTTATATGTACTACATTCTTCGGTTCCTGCAAGAGCCTGATGACTAGGAAGCCATGATGCTGGATTTGACCTGACTGCACTTGATTATTTCCATGGAAATATCTAAAGTCACTAGTGTTTGAATACGGACATGGAATTAGTTGCCAGGATTGCAGCGGCCTATGATGTGATTCGAAACACACCAGGTCCGACAGAATCTTGTATGCTGATGTTATGCTTGCATTGAGGTTGGTGGCCGTCAGTTTGAGTAACTGTTGTAAAGAAACAAAATTGTACATTAATAGTGTCAATGATACTTACTTACTTACTTACTTACTTACTCACTGGCACTATCGAACCCGTAGGTTCATGGCCGCTTGGACATAAGCTCTCCATACATCCCTATCCTGAGCTAATGCTTTCCAATCATTCCCTGTATAATCTACTTCCCTCAAATCATAGTTAATGTTGTTCTCCCACCTCATTCTTGGTCTACCAACTGGGCGTTTTCCTTCTGGCTTTCCTACAAGAAGTTTCCATGCACGTCTTTCATTCCCCATACGTGCAACATGTCCTGCCCATCGCAGTCTACGAGACTTAACTGTTCTTATTATATCTGGCTTCCTATAAAGACCATGTACATTGTTATGTAGTCTTCTCCATTCACCTGTCTGTTCATCTCTCTTTGGTCCAAAAATTTTCCTAAGAACTTTATTCTCAAATACTCGTAATCTCCTTTCCTCCCTTAAAGTAAGAGTCCATGTTTCGCACCCATATAATATAACTGGTAGGATAATAGTTTTATATATTTTCAGCTTAACGTTTTTTGAAAGGATTTGGGACATCGAAAGTCTCTGCAATGCATAATAGCATGCATTTCCAGAATTGAGCCTATGTTTAATTTCTTTGTGCATCTCATTCCTATTTGTGATTATTGTTCCTAGGTATCTGAATTCAGCCACTTCCTCAAAATTTCCCTCATTTGTTATTAGCTGTCCATTTCCATTATATACTGAATTTCTACGTGTGACCATATATTTAGTTTTACTGATGGTATTGCAATTAACTGATAAATAATGTAAATAAAGAAAAGACCCGGCAGTAATGTGAAAGACAAGTATACTCCCATATCTCCTTATCTGGCTTATCGAACCTTAGATTCTCTATCAATTTGTTCAGTGAAACATCCTCCGTATCCTGTTTTTTTACGCGCTCTTACAGAATCACTCTGTATTATGTACGTAGGAGTTTTCGTCACTGAGATGACATAACAATTATATGGTTGACTGAATCTTCAAATATTGATTGATATTCGTTTTAACAATTTTTGGAGCAGCTGTCCGACACAGTGATTAATGCTTGGGTCTACACTCACTCAAGCGGTTAACGCTTTTCGTTAAACCTCAGCCGACTGGAATTCTGGTTCCGCTCTGCACTTATCTAAAGCACACATTCTTTATTTATTATCCAGGGATGTAACCTCTCTTGAAACAGTCATTGAACATCGTTTATGTTTCAGATATCAATATTTTGTGAGGATGAAAATTAGTTGACGGTAGATCATGTTTGAGACTTGAACTAATACAATTTTGGGCTACTCAGTCGGAGAAAAAAGTGCTGCTAGCGTCATATTGGTTAACGTGATAACATACGTTCCTACTAGACCCATTTTCCAACATGTTTACTCACATAAAAGGCGATTCTATCCTAGGAGTCCACGAACATTAATGGGCAAGTTAGGGCGAGGAAATGGGCAAGATACTGTTATGGTTAAATCGAATGTTTCCTACCTCTCCTCATACAAATCTTCTAAGTAGATAGCGATTTCGAGCCTATTTTGGCGACTGCTGTTATGTCGATCGGAAGAAACTGTTCTTCTTCCCTCTGTTGGTGGATCGATGAAGCTCTGGATGAGGTCAGAATTTGCGGGAATTTCGAAGTTCATAAATTCCCGCAAATTCTTGCCTGATCCAGAGGTTCATCGGTCCACCAACAAAGGGAAGAAGAACACTTTTTTTCCGATCAACATAACATCAGTCGGCAAAATAGTACTGAAGATGAGACTGTTATGGTCTCGAAATCGCGATCTACTTAGAAGATTTATATGAGGAGAGGTAGGAAACATTTGATTCAACCATAAATTAAACCTCATAGTGATTAATTCCTGTAAAAGTTAAAAAACAAAAAGATAGTGTTAGTTTTGGACGTGTTAAGATGAGAAATTGGGCGAGTTACGGACTACACCGACATTAATGGGCAAGTTAAGGTGAGGAAATGGACAACTTAATGTTAGTTTGGACATGTTAGGGTGAGAAAATGGGCAAGTTAAGGTCTTCGCCAAATTAGTTTAGCGATCATTTGTTAGCGGATTTTTGTGATAATTTGGATACACTGTCTGATAAATGACTAATACATATTTTACATTTTGTAAATATGATGATTTTAGGTTACTTTGAGCTCAACTTCTCACTTTATTTTAAAACATTTCTCACTTTAATTTTTGAAAAAAAAATCGGGTAATTAATTACATATTGAAATATTAAAATGTGTTTTCCGTTTTTTTATTTTAATGTGTGTACTTGGTACAGTGGTATAGAATCCCCCATGTTACTACATGCATTTTTATAAAGTAGTAACGGTGCCTACGGATAATTTTACTCAATTGGAATCCATGTCCGCGTTTCTTGACGGTTGTAATTTTACGGGGAAAGATCGTCACTCTTTCGACAGCAAGTCGAATTGATGGTCTCGTTTAGCTGGTTTACGGAATACATATATTTGTTGTGTAAAATCGAAAAAACTCAATTCCCGATACTGACTTATTTAAAAATGTCTGACTTCAGAGAAAAACAAACCATACACCGTATAACCGTAAGTTATTACTAGGGCTAGGATTTTTATGTACTAAAAGTTAAGATTGCAACATACACTGCTCAAAGCAATTAGAGGAACACTATGAAATATACAAATATTTTTTCATTGGATAAAGGTACAAACATGAAATTAATAAAGTACATTATTTGTGGTTATTTATTTATTTATTTATTTATTGCTCATGTCAGTAAAAACAAATAAATAACGCTGACAATTAACTTTTCAAATAATTCCGCTATGTCAGCAATTTAATCTTGTGCTTATTTTTCAAAGTTAAACACTCGTTATATAGAGTTAGTATCGTGTATGGCCTCCACGACATTCGATGACAGTTTGGCACCTTCGTGGCATGCTCCCAATAAGAATCTGGATTTCCTCTTGCGGGATATTCTGCCATTCCTCCTTCAGAGCATCTCCAAGTTGCTGCAGAGTTCGTGGAGCTTGATGTCGGTTCCTGACCGTCCTGTCTTGAAGATCCCACAAGTGTTCAATAGGGTTGAGGTCTGGGCTGACCGCTGGTCACTCCATTACCTCAATTTCATTCATCCTCAGGAAATCCCTGGCGACAGCCGCAGAATGTGTCCTGGCATTATCCTGCATAAACAGAAATCCAGGGCCTACTGCAATGGCAGCAGGTACTACATGCTCTTCCAGAACGTGCTCGATATACCGGACAGCATTCAGTCGCTGGGGAACAAGTACAAGGTCCGTACGATTGCTGTACAAATCTCCGGCCCACACCATTATGGAACCTCCTCCGAATCTATCGATTTCCTGTACAGCCTCTGCAGAAAATCTTTCTCCTGGCCGTCCCTACACCCTCAATCGACCATCACAACGTATAAGACGATACCTGGATTCGTCCGAGAAGAGCACAGACTCCCACTGGTTCAGGTTCCAATCACCATGGTTTTCAGCATACGTACGTCTTGCTGCCTTATGCCCATTTGTTAAGCGTGGTTTTTTAACGGGCCTTTTTGCACGAATATCCTCTTTCCTTAATCTGTTCCTTATGGTTTGGTCTGAAACTCGGATTCCGGAAGCCATATGAAGGTCATTCTGCAGGTCTTTTGCAGTTTTTGTACGCTGTCGAAGAGCAGAAAGAACAACGTATCTGTCATCCTGGGGGCTTGTTTTAAATTTACGGCCCTGGCCACGTCTTCTGCAATACTGACCTATCTCTCTGTGCCTATTGCGTAATCTGGACACCACGGAAGGAGAAACCCCAAGCCCTCTAGCCACTTGTCGCAGAGATTGACCTTGTCGTAAAAGATGTAGAGCATGATACACTTCAAATTCATTTAAATGCCTCATTTTGTTAGAGACTTCAATAAACAAGGCAATAATCAACATTCGTCACTATAGAAACATCAAGAAGCTTACCAATTAGAAGTGGCCAGTGCCTTCCAAAATAAAAAAAATCTCTGTATTTGTTATTTGAGGTAATTTCTCTGTATTTAGGCCATGGATCTTTAAAATTTGTATCCAATGATAAAATTAATAATTCAATTTACATATTGTCCAACTTTCAGCATCACAGCTGTAATTTGACACCAATTTAAATAAGTTCTACCAATTCATGTTTTAACTACTTTACGGTATTAAAATATTAAATAAATTAATGTACAAGGGTATTCAAAAAGTAGCTAAGATCTCGTCCTTCACGCTAAGAATGGTGGTAGCATCGCCACCTTTGTTCTACTGTATATAGTGGACTCAGTATTTTAGTTTACAGGCGCTTTGCTTTGCGGTTAGGTGGTTTATTTTGCACGGATAAGTATTTAGCATATCAAGCGGCGTTGTCACATTTTATTCACTGGCACTAACATATATTATTATTATAATAATACTGCAAAAGACAATAGTTGCAACACTATTAAGATAATTATATGCATATGGAGTTGACATGGAAATGTCATTTTATACGTCAATTAGCCTATAATGCGAAGACAATATTGGAAGAGAACTGTTTTCAGTTTTTGGTGATTGGAGCGGCGTCTTAGAAGCCTCTAACAACAACTCCCCGGCTCTGCCTGGCAGTAACAATGTATTTTTTAAACCAGAGGGAAACAGTTGCCTTTAGTGCCGCCTGGAAACTAAAATAACGAGTAAACTATAGCTGGGTTCAATACGCTCCCGGCATAATTCAATCATATGAGTAGAAAATGCATTGTCCTTTTCATCTGGAATAATCAGTCCACCGTATATATAACGTGTGGTTGCATTCTGTTTTTTTTCTGCAACAATAGGAGACCCACCAAGTGTGAGTTATTAGATCTCTAATCGTGTTGTTGACGGCCATAATTAAAGAAGTGGTCGACAGTTTAACGGCCAATCGGAATCAATTAGCTGTTTCTTTTGAGATTAACGTTTAACGGTACCACAAACATTAAAAAGAAAGGCAAGTCGGCCGTCAATTCGATTATTGAGGCTGCAATATGTGCTGTAATGTGGTTTCTATGGGCAAAAAAAATAGCAGCAGTAATTCATTGTGATTTTATTGCAGTTTACGGAGACATTATGAATGGTGATGTTGTTCCGACGTTGGGGTCGTGAATTTCGAGACGGACGCACTAACGTCTGTGAAGAAGAACGAAGTGGCCGAACGATGAACTTGTTGCAAAAAGATAAAGTGGTCAGACAGAATCGCCGTTTTACAATTTCAAACGGATGAAGAGCTCAAGGAGAGCGTCAAAGAGCGGTTACTGTCAGAGGCGGCAGACTTTTACGCAGTAGGAATTTTGAAGATAGTGAAGCGTTATGACTTAGAGAGCGAATTTTTTCTCATGACAGCGATGACTTACTCTGACTGAACTAGAGCGATCGTTAGGAGTTAGAATGGGGTATATCACATGTCTGCATACTGTCGGGCGATCCTTCTATAATATAAACATTACGAAGCAATATAAGGTGTATAATCCAATAAAATATAGGCCTACATAAGTTATGCATTTCTTACAAAGTAATGAAACGTTTTTAGACAAAGATTATCCTATCACGTGATGTTTGTTTTCGTTTTAGGTGGCGTTTCACTACGTGTAAGACCAGATACGCGCAATACCAACACTCGACGTACTCTACAGTTACTCCACTTCTTTACTATTATAGTAGTGGAATGGAATTTTTACTAAATGAAACGTTGTTTACTGCGCCTGTCTTTCTACATGCCAGAGCTCTCTTCATAGCCCGATAGGTATGCAGCTATGTGATACACCCCATCCAACACCCTCGCGCGTATCAACTAATAATAGCCGCGGTCCCTCCCAATCTCCCCCATCTGTAACACCCTTTCGAAATGAAGTACCTTTTTTTTGGAGAAATTTGATTTATTTTTTTTACGATATTTAATTTCCCTAATTACTTTCCAAATTTTTGTAACATCCCGTTCCTTCATAGCCTGATTAATTCTCTCCAAGATTTTTCTCTCCCAATTCTCCTTGGTTCTAGCCGTTACCTCTTAATATCGTCTCCTTATCTCTATGTACACCCGCCAATTGAAGTCTCCACCCTCCTTTCTGAACTTCACTAAAGCCCTCTCCACTCGTCTTTTTCCTTCCCTACATGCATTATCGTACCAGTCTCCATATTGTTTTTGCCCTGATTTTCCTCTAATCTGCATATTTTCACCCCTTTCCACATTAGTAATCTTAATGTTTTCACCTCTTTCTCCACATCGCCTGTTACCTCCGGTGTCGAAGAATCTAGTTTTTTAAGCAGTTCCTGTGCCTTATCCTCTCTCCAACAGAACCGCATAACAGTTCTAATTCCATCATCAACAACAAGTAAGACTTCGATATTGTGGAACAGATTCCACTCTCTGGTTATAACAAATATTTGGATGTACACGGAGATAGTGTTAAAAAATAGTTTAAATGTGCACATTTCACCAGTATGTCAACTGTAGATTACTTTCCGAATCACGCTCTATGTTATAGGATAGATTGCCAATATAAGCGTTAGGCCCAACTAAATTATATGGTATACATTGTGATGTAATAAACATGGCGGTTTCTAGGGTTAATTTTTAATTTCGAGTTTCCGTTAAAACTCCACTTAAACTGATCTGATTTCGGCGATGTTTGGAGAATGCTTTCCTATTTATTTTACTAGTAGTCTACATATAGCGTTTCGTTGTGAAATGTCAAAAATTGCGATCGCTAGATCGATTTTTAAATCTTCGTTTTCAGGTGAACTCCTACAGTTAATGGTCCAATTTTGCTGGTTAACGAACTCGATCTTCCTTTTTTAATTAATTGCTATATGCCAAGTTTTGTTTTTATTAAAGAAAATTACGATCGCCAGAGCGTTAAAGGACAATCACACATATATATGTAGCCATCCATAGTAATTCTGCCCGAAGGCAGGTCTTTCATTGCAATCATAGCATTTCCATGCTATGCTTTGCTGCTTTACTAGGGGATTACAGGTGTGGTAGCTTCCCCTTGCTTTCCACACCGATGAAGGATGATTATGATGGCCGGATGATTTTCGGGGACCGTTGGGTCCTAATCTTTGTGACATTTGTCTTACAGGTGAGGAAAATCATCGAAAAAACCTCATCCAGGAGCCTGTCCCCACCGGGAATCGAACTCGGACCCGCTGCGTGACAAGGCAGCACGCTACCTCGAGACCACAGCGGTGGACTATATATATATATATATATATATATATATATATAGAGAGAGAGAGAGAGAGAGAGAGAGAGAGAGAGAGAAGCAGAGACAAAGAGAGAAAATTGTATATAAGGATAAAAATCAATGTTTACACTGTCCTGAGTGAAGAAGATGATATCTTATTACCGTTTAATGTTAGAGGTCTCGGGTTTAAATCCCGGTTCAGGCATTAATTTTCTTTCTATGTAATCTATAGGTGTATATATATATATATATATATATATATATATATATATATGTGTGTGTATTTTGATCATGGTCATTTTCGGTGTTTGCTATAATAGGATCGGTGCAGATCACTATTTTTTTTTCAAAATATTTTCATGAGAACAACCTCAATAGCTTCATTCCTTCGGAATTCCCTAATGGACTCTTAATATTTCAAGAATTGTAAGGCTTAAAAACTTGGAATTTCCCTTTTGTGAAGGTAAAATCTAAACTCTCCATATTATATTAGTAATTACCAACATACAATACATAGGCTTTTCGAACCAATGAAATAAATGTAAAGTGATTGTGTTGGGAGGGTCTAATAGGCAACAATGCGGTCCAGAGAAATAAATATATAGGTGCTCCTTCAACAATCCGCCGTATTATAGCCTCACTATGATGATTGCCCGTTTATATAAAAACGGGTGCCGCGTAACAATCCTTGACAATGATTAACATGTGAAATTATTATAGTCGGCGCTAGTCGGCATCTTTGTATTTAATTATATACACCGCGTCCCATTCAAACCTCCCACATTTTAATTAATCATAACTCTGAAAGTATGCGGAATTATGAGATGAGGTTGGTATTAAAAGAAAGAGAAGCTCGAAGAACTTTTTGTTTTCATTGTTGCAGTTAATTCATCTGTCGCATGTTGGACAATAATTACATAAAACAAAATGGCGACTCCTTAGCAACGAGTACAAACTGTTTTCTGGTATGCAGAAACGAAGTCAATAATTACAGTGCAGAGAAATTACCGGAGAAAATATGGAGGAAATACACCTGTTGGGAAGACCATTAAGGCATGACTTGAGAAATTTCTGGCGACTGGAAGCATTAAAAAAGAATCTGGAAGTGCTCGTATATATGTTTCAGAAGAAAATATTGAAGAAATTAGAGCAGGATGGTGCACATATACAGGTGTTCTAGTGTGTGGCAATGAGAATTCTTCAAGATTCTGTGTCGTTTAATACCGGCCTCATTTGTGGCAATTCATTCATCCAGCCTCCTGTGTAAATCTAAATAAATCCCTATCGGCAATAATAACCAGATGATATTATAACATCATTAAATTGAAGCAGTTACTGGACTTAGGTCATATTTTATATTCAAATTGATCAGGGAAGAGAGTGGAACCTGATTATGTAAGAGCAAAGGCCGTATAAAATGATCCAAAGAAGTCAGCATCAATGTAATCAAATTATTAGTTATTAAAGAATACTGACAACTCAGGTAATGTAAACCTTTCTTTTGTGAAGACGGAAGTGGCTGACACATGATAATAACTTACTAATGACAATGATCCTTTGCTCGACAGATTGAGTAGAGATATCTTCTAAGCCTCCAGTTAACTGATTTAGCGTGATACCATAACCCATTAGCTAATGTACAAGCGGGGGTTTTACCCTGACACAAACAATCGTTAGCAAAAAAAGTGTGGGAACATGGCAAGTTTCTAGCGTCGGAAGCCTAGGAAAAAAACCAAGCCTAAGAAGAAAAAAACCAAGCCTAGCTAATGTTTGTGACTAGACTGTACGTGAAGCCAGCACGGGGAAAAAAGGTCCAACCTCTGAAGGCGTAAATCGCCAATAATAAATTTGTAACACCCCCGGGATCAAAATAGGAGGGCGCATTAACCAATTATATGTTTCGTTATATGTGCCTAAGCACAGACCTTAGGTCCACGTGATCGAGGTAGTGGGAGTAACTAATTTACCTATAGGCGAGAGAGGCTTCTCCTCGTCACTTACTTCTCGGGTATAATTTCATCAAGTCACTTCAAAACACTACGTTCTAAAAAGTTGGATAAATTCACTTCATATATATATACAATTACTTGCAGTTTTATAAAGTCAAGAATAAACTTACTTTTACCAGATATTCTTTTGTACATTAATTCTGCCCAACGAAGTCCTCGTGGAATCCCGAGATAAGAACCTCAACTCTAACCGAATACCAACCGAGCAACCTAAGTTCTCACACATGGAGAACTCCTTCAGTATTCCTAGTGTCCACTAAATCCCATCTTTACCTCTTGGCCCAACAATAACCACTCTCCATATTGGCTCCCTAACGTGCGGGCAGAATAGGTCGTAAAGTAACACACGAATAGAAATCAACGGCAGAACGACTAAGTCCCACGACCACGAGGCAACCAGGACAGAGAAGATGATGGCAACAAGCAGACAGACAGCAACTGAAGGAAGGAAGCAGTAAGTGACACAAACAACAGAATAAGCATTTTTTTTACTTTTTACCTATATAAGAAATCAAAATATTACAGTGATTTAACGGAGAATATATCTGTGTGTATTTATGTTGTTAAGAAGTAGGAATAGAAAGAGGCAGGCAAATAAAGATAAAAAAAATGGATAGGAAACACGAAGAGATTAGGGAGAAGGCTTGTGGGCAACTGATTGAAGGAGAGAACGAAATCGTAAGGATGGGAGAGGACAACGAAGATGGCAGAGAGAACTTAGAGCAGAGCACAGGGGAAAGTAATGAAACAACGCAAGAGTAGAAGCTAGAGGGGAAGTATAGGACAAGGAAATCCAAGCACCGACACCATGAAATAACATGGAAATGGCTAATGTCGAGAATAGAGGAGATGGATAGAAGTAGGAAAAATGGATTTAGAGACGATAGATAGAAGTAGGAAAATGGATTTAGAGACGATAGATAGAAATAGGAAAATGGATTTAGAGGCAATGCAGAGGAATATGAAACAGGAATTTGAAACTTGGAGAGGACAGATGAGATAAGCAGGGAAAAGGATGTATTTACGTTGAAAGAAACATTAAGGGATGAGATGAGAAAAGATAGAGAGATGCTAAGAAGCGAAAATAAATGAATCGTCAGCGTGTGTAGAACTAAAGATAAATAAAATGGAACAAAAACTTATTAAAGACTCAGAGAAAACAGAAAACAGGGTAATAAGTCAAATGAGAACAGAGATGAACAATAGTATAATAACGTTACAAACTAACTTAGGGGAGAAACAGGAGGAATTACAAGGGGAAATAAAACGAGTCGACAAAATGTGCTCTGTAGTGTATAGAACTCGGACAAAAGGGTAAATTATATGTGTCTATTTGTACAAAAGCCAGCCCACGAACAAGAAACACTAAAGCCCCAAGTAGCTCAGAAAATTGCAGAGCAGGATAAACGCTCTGAATTGATCGAAATGATAGTAGAGCCTAGATTTAATGAGTTAGGCACTAATATAGAACAGAAAGTGACTAACGAAACCAGCAAACTAATGATGAAATAAGTGTCATCACAAAGAACATAAATAGTAGAGGTCAAAAGGATAGGAGCCCCGAAATGAATCATACGCGTCGGAGAGTGTTTCTTGGACGACGGCTAATAACAAAACATATGCACGTATAGAGATACTAGGGAACCCAGAGATCGCTAGTAATTCTGTGGCGCATACTAACATAGATGATAGAAGTAAGAATCATTTGAAAAATTTTGACAAAAGTTCTAGTAATTATATGTGAATCTAAGGATGAGATTGAGACTGTAAAGACCCGATAAATTACCATGCGAGTGTTCAGAGTTTGTTTGCGTGTGGGCGTAGTATCGCAAAACATGTATTAATAATAATAACAGGAGGCCTTTGCGAGTTAACAGACTGTGAAATTAGACACTAATAGTATTAAGGGTAGATACGACGGACAGTGAAAATGAACACTCGGAAAAATAGGAGGGAGAGATTTTTTACACGTAAGAATGACAACGGAATGGATATATTACGTTGTGTGGTATGTCTTGCATTGTACTATATTGTATTGTGTGCACAGGTAGACACTACTGTGATTTTAGGTATGAGAGAAAAGTGTCAATGTAAACGCTGAAATTATGCAGTACCCAGGTAAGGAAGTGGTTATATACCGACAAATTTTTGATATAACATACAAAGGTACAAACATTAACTCTACATAATCCCCAAAAAAAAAAAAAAAAAAACAAGACCTGATAAATTATACTTAAATGCATGAACCAGTTTTCACGGGATTCGACTCAATACTAGCTGAGATTAGGACATAAATGAAAAGTATTAGAAAAAAAAAATAAATAAGTGTTGTATGGTAAAGTACCAATATAATCAGTAATTAAATAAAAAACACTAATAAAGTGAGTAAATAGGCCTAGATGAAAACGCTAATCGCGAGAGGAAAGGGCAAAATGACTGGAAAAAAAAATAAAGTGAAATGTCAATTTAGATATTAATCATGATAATAACCCCCATATTGATGAATATGATATATTATTGATTAGGGGGAATACATAACACATGCATGTCCACTTTCAGCTAAGATTGAGGGCGATTATAAATTGTTGATTTGAACTTATCGATAGAGAATGGATCTAATATTTTTAAATGTTTTAACCCAATCGCTCGAGCAGAAGCTGCAGTATCTACTTAATCCCGTAAATGTTAAAATGAGCCCAGATAGGCCATTGTCATTGTTTAATACATATAGGTAATTGAAGAACAACTTGTACACAATCTGAATACGAATAATACTCATGATAGTTATGATTCTTTTGTCTAAAATACAATCAGACAGCAGTAAACATAGGAGCTAATGAGACAGGTGAAGCTCAATGCAACCTTAATTGAAAGGCCGAGTGAACGGTGTGAACCTATAAAGCGTGAGGATTTATTTGTTGATTATATTTACAGAATTGAATTTGTAGACGTGTCCGAAGCGCACGTCACTGTGTTTGTATAACACGTGCTATTTTGTGTGAAAATATTTGAGGCAAGGGATCCCGTATTATCTAATAATGGAGAATGAGATGAAGTCATGGTCGCTGGTGAAGCGAATGTGACAAGTTGGCGAATTTGTATCGATGTTAATAATGAGATGAGATGAGGTCATGATCGATGGTGAAGCGAATGTGAACTACTATACGATTCTGCATTCAAAGAAATGATTTGCACGCTTAAGAAAATAACGTCGTTTGGGCGTGACAATGATATAGCCAGCTATGCTTTGGCAAAGTAAATGGGCCGAAATATGTGAGAAATAAAATATTAAT
>JASPKZ010003057.1:247500-280000 GCA_030220185.1 Diploptera punctata
TTAATTGTGTTAAACTGTAGGATGAAATCAGAATCGTTGCTGAAACTCTGCAGTGACTAAAAACAATATTCTTTGCACGTTGTGCGCATTTCTTATTTTATTATTATTTTAATTTTGACGGTTTCTTTGTGTTTACGTGTTTAAATTGCCATGATTAGCTGTATCAATTGCTGTTAAAATGCAGAAGATGAAACATTGTTTTTGAAAGGCCTCCATATTGAAACTACTTAATGACGTTTAATAATTTAGTTGAGGGCGACTGACCTACCAGGTACCAATTTTATATTTAATATCTTATTACACAACCCAAACAGTGCTTTAATATGAATGTTAAAACTGCTGAAAGTCAGCATAACTGTAAAGATGTTCCATGATGCTTTCATGTAATGCGACTGCTAATGAAGTAACTTCTAATCAGATATTAATGTAATACCCAATATGGGAAAAGCGCATTAAAGATATCACATGATTATTATTTAATATGAAATCCAGTAATATGATATGGTAGTGAAGCAAGGGCAATGCGAAGAAGAGATGGAAGCCGAATTGCAGCAAATGAGATGCAATTTCTGCGCCGTACAGCAGGCTATACAAGTGGGACCATAAAAGAAATGAGGATACTATGGAAAAGTTGGATGTAGAACCCATTCTCTGCCATATACAAAATTACCAGAACAACTGGAAAGCCCATCTTCAGCGAATGCCGTCTCATAGAATTCTAAAAGCCATTCTTCGTTACTGCCCGCAAGGCAAAAGATCGCTGGAACGTCCAAAAAATCGCTGGATGGAAAATTCCTCTTTGAGACCGTAACAGGCCACATGGTCTAATATTTGCATGAATGATGATCATTTAATATGAATTATTATGATTCAAAACGTTGATAAATTAATTATATTTAATTTATTGTGAATTTGTGTTAACAAAAAATACAATTGACTAAATACATTAAAACTTGTTCAAAGCGGAATCGTATGGGACCAATTTTTGTTTCCACATTAGACAACATTCCACATTATGAAAAAGCAACAAAAAAAAATACTAACCAATCTTAGATTATAGAGCACCGTATATGTCTGTTTATGTACCTTGGATTAATTGTTGTTCCGCTGCCGTTGGAAAGTGAAGTTTAGTATGAATGAGCGATTTCGACGGTAATGCGCGAAAAACAGTCCCGTTTCGTCAGCGTTAAAAATGTCTCTTAGGCGCGTGTCCTGAAATTAAAGTATGCAGTTTCGGTTTCCATTCAATAACTATACTTTCATCCACAACCTTTGATTCCCCGCAAATTTCATTCCACACTACATTGTGTCGTCTTATAAAACTGTCCTGCCAACCTGAAGATACCTGAAGATAAAAACGTTATTCTCTAGAGATATAGCAACAGCTTCAGCTTGACTTTGGAACATCGGTCTGGAAATTTGGAGTTTTTTGATCGTGCACTTGTAAAACACTGCCACACTACTTCGTTGATATCTTCATTTATTTTACCTATTATTTATTTATTTATTTATTTATTTTTTGCTTTCCTCTTCGTTTGATAATTTCCTTGCATCCATTCATTAATTATTTTTTCTTTGTGTTTTAAAATCTCATAAACTTGGGTTTCTCCACATTTAATTTTGCCATTATTTCTCGTACTGAGAGTTTGTTTTTCCTCATCTTCAATCACTTTCACTTTTTCGTTTAAAGACAATGACACATACGATTTAGCCATCTTCATTCCGGAAATTCAGAACGCTACCGATGAAAGATATGTACACAATCGGTCTCAGATTTTAAACTAATTTAAGGTTCATTACCCGCAAATTTCATTCCACGCTGCATTGTGTCGTCTTTTAAAACCGTACAGCCAACCTGAAGTTGCCTTGAAATCGTTATTCTCTAGGGATATAGCAATAGCTACAACTTGACTTTGGAGCATCGGTCCGGAAATTTGGAGATTTTCTGATCGTGGACTTGTAAAGCAGTGCCACATCTCGTTGATTTTTTTCTTAACACCATTCATTATTATTTTTTCTTTGTCTTTTAATATCGCATAATTTAGGTTTTTCCACATTTAAATTTAGTCATTATTTCGCGTATTGAGAGTTTGTTTTTCTTTGTGTTCAATCACTTTCACATTTTCGTTTTATGACAATGATGCATACGATTTAGCCATCTTTATTCCGTAATTTCACAACGCTACCTGTGAAAGATACATACACAATGGGTTTCAGATCTTAAACTAATTTAAGGTTTTACAGTGCACTGGTTATTTGTAAGACAGACGTAGCCAACCACATATTTGTTAAACGAACCCGTATTTCGCAAAACGGGTGTGCAGTGAGGCTGAAAGAATATTCCAGATACAGGTAGAAAATCCACTTCTCTCGGCGGCAGGAATCATCACTTATTATTAATTCGCCTAATGAGAATTCAATGAAATGGAAGCCAATTTATCTTTCTCTATCCTTCCGCCTTATAAACATTTTTTTGTCATTAATTGTACAAAAATAACCTTCTGTTTCCACGTTGGACAGATTCCGTTTTATACAAGATCAGAACACGTAAAATTATTATTTTGCCGGGGTCAATTAATTTGTTCATATTGGACAGATTTCCGCATTATTCACGTTCCGGTTTAAACAAGCTTTACTTTATTAGCCATTAGACAGATATTTGTTGAATATTTTACTGGAGCTTCATTATTCTTTTAATTTTAATTATGTAAATAATCTTGGAGTCTACTACTGTGGTCTCGAGGTTGCAACGTCGCCTCTTACGCAGCGGACTCGGTTTCGATCTTCGGTCGGGACAATTTTCCTGAGTGAGGATTTTATTCAGGAAACTTTAAGGCTCAAATGGTCCCGAACATCATCTGGCCACCCTAATTATCAATATCATATTCGCCATATTTAGTACAATGTGTGAGTGAATAGCGTGTTTCGTCTCAAATGTTCTTGTTGTTTCGGCCACTTATTCGGACTGTATGGTCTGGGTATAACTGTAAGGTTAATGGCCACACTACCATAGAGAATATAAAGAAATAATCTAGGATTAAGGGTCGGTTTCACCAACAGAGGTAACTGTATTATGCGAGTTTTAGCTATGCATTATACATGGGTAAAACTGGCGTAATACAGTTACCTCTGTTGGTGAACTGGCCCTAAATGTATTTTGACGAATGATCATGGTAACCGCTGTGGTCTCGAGGTAGCGTGCTGCTTTGTCACGCAGCGGGACCGGGTTAGATCACGGATCGGGACAAATTCCCTGGCTGAGGTTTTCTCGATTTTTCTCACCTGTAAGACAAATATGAGAACATTTCAAGGCCCAAACGGTCTCCGAACCTCACATGGCCGTCATAATAATCATCATTCATATTAGCCTTTAATTAAGTTTAGCGCACCACTATCATCATCATCACCACTAGGGCTCGGGAGTTGAGGACCTATAAAATGCTTATAAAAGACATTTAAAAAGATGTAAAGATGTCCTTAAGGACCTAAAAACTGAAAAAATGACATAAAAAGGTAATTCAAATTAAATAATAATTTTAGTTTCAATAGTAATTTTTATATAATAAAAATATTTAAAAAGTATAAAATTGTAGTGAAATGCGACATACATTGCGAAAAATGACTGAAAATGCATATTTTTTCTTGCTTTATTATTTTTTTAATTCAGTATAGTTTGAAAAAGAAAGTTCTTGGAGAATTTAGAATGAATGATTTTTCCCACCTAGAATGAATTCAGTGAACCCGCAAAGAATATAAATCAATCAGTAGACTGGTGGTTAAAAATAATGTGATATTTTGCGAGGGTTCAATAGTTTGCAAAAAAATGTTTGCAATGTGAAAAGTTTTGGAAAGTAAAACTAGGTACTGATTTTAAAATAAGTTGCAATAGACACTAGACTCTTTGGATTCTTGAATTATACTTATTCTTCTTCTTCCTTCCAAGTATTTGGCCAAGGCCTGTTACGATCCTATAGAAAATTTTTCCTCCAGTGATCCTTCCGGGAAATTCTCGTATAAGACTTAAAAGCATAATAATAGTCCCTTCGATTGGTTGCTGGCCAAAGGAAGGCAAGACCAGTGATGGGGCTGCCATCTTATAGCCCCTGGTCAGGCTTTTCTGGAGAAGAAAAGAAAATAAAGGAAAGAAGAAATGGAAGAAAGGAAAGATTCCCTAAGCCCTCGGATGCCCTAAAAGCATCGGGGTCGAAAAAAACAAGAGTTAACCAAGAGAGGTTAGATAGTAAAGTTATGAGTCTTGAATTATACAAATTGTATAAATGTAGTCAAAAGAATATAAAGTTGCAAAAGATAGCGTTTAAGACCTAGAAAAGACTAAACAGATTCAGTAAGCCAAAAAACGTAGATAAAGGGCAAAAAGAACAAATAAAGTCCTACAATGACCCAAAATGCACATATATTAAGTTGGGCCTCGTCTTCAGACATTTAAAAAAATCCCCAACTACCGAGCCATAATCATCACGCATATGATCGGGACAGCCTTATTCCGCCTTCTAGGATCCCCAACCTCAGACGTGGGTTACAATTACGCCAGTGTCATGGGAGAACACAATGAATGTCGAAGTAACAACTTGGGGCAATGAATAAAAAAAATAATTGCAATTTACCAGTATTCCTTGTATGATATCGCAGCGGTTATGTTTGTCAAAGGAGTGAAGGTATATATTTCCAGGTTATGCACATGTAATTTTTGTCGCATCTTTCTCTTTTGAATATGAAATATCATAATTAGACGCTACAAAAAAAAACATTGGTTGCTCGGAGCGTGCGGATATAATACTAGCCTGTATGGTATGCACTGTATTGATGTATGTGTCTCCACAACAGCTGTCCATCCCTTCATTACGTTGTGTCGTCCCTGGTACATGTTTTCCCCTTTACAATAAAAATATATAAATCACATGTCCATGTTCATGTCATTGTAAAATATTCGCATTAAATAAAGTACCGACAAATCAGAAATATTTGCAACATGGGATGGAAAAATTTTGCAATATATATTGTCACAGAATATTGTATCCCTACAGCTATAGGGTAACTATTATTCTACCAGTTATATTATATGGATGCGAAACATGGACTCTTACTTTAAGGGAGGAAATGAGATTACGGGTTTTTGAAAATAAAGTTGTTAGGAAAATTTTTGGACCAAAGAGAGATGAACAGACAGGTGAATGGAGAAGATGACATAACAATGAACTACATGGTCTTTATAGGAAGCCATATTTAATAAGAACAGTAAAGTCTCGTAGACTGCGATGGGCAGGACATGTTGCGCGTATGGGGAATGAAAGACGTGCATGGAAACTTCTTGTAGGAAAACCAGAGGGAAAAGGCCCAGTTGGTAAACCAAGAATGAGGTGGGAGAACAACATTAACTATGATTTGAGGGAAGTAGACTATACTGTGAATGATTGGAAAGCATTAGCCCAGGATAGGGATGTATGGAGAGCATATGTCCGCGCGGCCATGAACCTACGGGTTCGATAGTGCCAGTGAGTAGTAGTAGTCGTAGTAGTAGTAGTAGTAGTAGTAGTAGTAGTAGTAGTAGTAGTAGTAGTAGTACAGCTATAGGGTTTTTCATGTCTAGAAAATTATATTGCTCTTATGGGAACGCTTTTTCCACTTGACGCGCAAACTGAGTGACAGATGGAAATATATCTCCCTTTTCTCCTTATAGGAAAAGTACAGTAACAACATAAGTTTACGGCACAGTTATCTTCACTATTGCTATTAAAATCTTAATTGTGACCATTATAATGTGGTAACTAAAGAACAGCATCGATATTTGGAACTTCATAGAGTGTGACCATAGAACCGCCAGTAGCTAGACAGCTAGAGCGATTTTAAATGTTCGTTTTAAGTGAACTCTACGCCTAATGATTTTAGAACATAATACAGGGTGATTCATAAATATGGCTATACGTTTGATCGTATTTTGTGACGAAAATATTATTATTAAAGGAAATATGTTATCATTGGAAAGGGAATCCTTCAAATTACAACAATAGAACAAAACAAATCACTTACAACAGTAAGCAAGTCACTTTATTGCTTCAAACTGTTCGCTGTTTACATTCAAGCATAATTCTGCATCCGTGCTAATTGATTCCTTCCAGGAGGTTTGATTTTCTGCATCCTTCCCGTTTCCAGCAGTCGTTTTCTCCACTTCCCCACAGTCGACGGCTGCAATGCTACGTTAAACTCACGTCTTGCAGCCTCACGATCATTAGCATACGTTATTGCCATGTAGCAATTGTAATTTGCTGTTGCATATTCAACGCCATTTTAACTTATGACGTAAGTTCTACACTGTTTTGTTTTATTCCATTGTTGTAATTTGAATAATTGCCTTTCGAACGGTAATTTCATATTTCCTGTAATGGTAATATTTGCATCACACAACGCGATCAAAAGTATAGCCATATTTATGATTCACCCCGTAGATAGTATAAA
The DNA here is from genome assembly GCA_030220185.1 of Diploptera punctata. Classification (NCBI taxonomy): domain Eukaryota; kingdom Metazoa; phylum Arthropoda; class Insecta; order Blattodea; family Blaberidae; genus Diploptera; species Diploptera punctata. The sequence goes on from JASPKZ010003057.1 coordinate 253,975, forward strand.
ACATGAAACAATACGCATCTATGCCAATTTTCAAAACAGTCGATGAAGAACTTTCGGAGATTTGAGATTTTTAACATGCGAACATTTACGTTTTTATCCATGTAGATTTAACAAAGGTGATGTGCTAAAAGGCAGACAGTTTAATTCTCGTATAAAATAACATCTAAGCGTATATAGTAAAATGCTAGATACATAGTACTAAGCAAACTACATACTTGAATGTGATAAAATAAATATCCTCAACTCGTGTCCAGCTCAGGGTCGGATCGAGGCATAAGATGAGATGGAGCCCCTATATAGAGGTCTGTGAATGACAGGGATGCCGGCCGACTACGCCTGACGCATCATTACAGATGCAGAAGTACGAAGTTAAAGGAAATGGTTGAGAAGAGTTTGGATAAATTGTGGAATGAAGTAGTGGCATGGGAAAACGGGAGAAACCCCCAGAAAAACCTGCCCAAGCTCCGTTTCGTCCACCACAAAACCCACATGGAGTGACCGAGGTTCGATCAGGAGACTTCATCGGTCAGAGTCTAACCGCTTGCGCCACGGAGCCGCCTCTTGAATTTGACCATAGTTTTAATTCATCATCATCATAAACAACAAGGATTAAGCCCAATGGCCTGTTCCGGTCTCATTATAGGTCGAATTGGTCCTTCCATCTCCTCAATGGTCTCCCCAACATTCTTCTCCCTTTTGGTTTATAATTATAGTACATTCTTCTTGGTATGCGCTGTTTATTCATTCGTAATACGTGCTGAAGACAAGCATTTTGATAATATTTCATTCTTTCACAGAGATTAAATATATTAAGTTCTGTTCTTATATCTTCGTTTTTCTTTTTATCGGTTCTTTGGTATCCTGCTATTGCTCTCAACATCTTCATTTCTGCAGCCTCTATTTGTTTACTATCTGCCTTTGTTAATGTCCAGGTTTCACATCCATAGATAAGAGATGGAACTGCCAATACTTTGTAAAACTTCAAAATAATTTATTTTCTAGTCTTATTCAATAAAGTGCGTTTAATTGTGCCACATAGATAATTGAATCGTATTTTAGTGTGTTTATCTAAATTTCTATCATTGCCTAAATGACCCCAAATAATTAAAATTCTGAACTTGGTCTATAATTACATTGTGTATCATTGTTTTTGTTCTTATTGCACATTTTCCTTTCACAGATAATATTTTGTTTTAGATGTAGATATTCTTAAATTGTATTTTAGAGATATATTATTTAAAGTATAGTTTTAATTCAAAATATAAATTTGCATGTTTGTAGCATTTATTGATTTAAAAAATATAAATCCCTTAGAAACTGTAGAAATAAATAAATTAAGTAATAGTATATGTTATTAAATTGCCAATTAGATTAAAATGATCCATCCTTTTTTGGACACTTCTTTGTAACCTTTGCATCCAAGCATTCTGGTTAGAATTTCTTTGAAAAACAAATTAAAACAAAAGTTAATAGATTATTTCTTGTGAGATAAGGCAGTACTGTTGAAGCAGTTAATTCCACGTATAATATCTTGACTCTGTCTTCGATGAGATCCAGTAACATATCACAGCACAGGGCTTTTTTTTTTTTTAGCTGGTCCGGTGTAAACACTCTGCAGTAAACATTTTGGTGATTCTATTATCGTTGACATAGAATGGAGAGGTTTGTGGATTGATAGTTATCTTGCATTCTGTTAAACTAGTAAAAGTTCTCAGTCCAGAGGTGTCAATTTAGCAACTTTGTGGCTAGATTTGACAATTTTGAAAACATAACCAGCTACACATTTGTGAAAAAGCCACTAATAATAATGATAATAATGATAATGATGATAATGATGATGATGATGATGATGATGATGATGATGATGATGATGATGATGATGATGATGTGACGATGACGACGACGACGACGACGATGATGCTTTATTTTAGCTGGCAGAGTTAAAGCCATAAGGCCTTCTCTTCCACTCAACCAGCGAATAGTAGAATTATACAAAAATTACGTACATTTTACAATTTTAAGATATTATTAAAATACAGACTAAACAAAATACAATGATGATGTGATCTAATACTAGCAAATATTAACAAACACATGGGATATAAAATAAAGTAAGTAGCTTCCTAGATGATTATGGCTTTTATGGTAATTTTTCGATTTTTCTTTAGCCATTTCTAGCCATTTTTGTTTTAATTTAAGTATGTTATATGGATTCTATAATAATAACGAATGGAGATTGATAGATTGTGCTTACACAAACAAATAGGCATAATGAGTATATTTTCTCCAAAGAAGAACATTTACTAAGAACCGTGGACTTCCTCTGACGTATGAGTTATTTTCTCCATACAAACACATTCGTACCGTATAACATGCAGTACCAATTTCAATAGACTGTTTTAATTATAAAATGGTTATATTTTGGGAATTATAGAACTTAAGGTTTGAAGGTAAAAATGAGATCTTTCTCTTTTCTTCTTCATCTTACAAGGATTAAACCTTATTGATTCGTTCCGGCTCCAAGTACCATCTCTTTCGTGGGCATCCCCGATCTCTTTTTCCTCGTCTCGGTTGATAGTTCAGACTTTTCCAAGGCAATCTGTTGATATCCATTCTGCAGACCTCTTTTAATAATAATAATAATAATAATAATAATAATAATAATAATAGTAATAATAATAATAATAATAATAATAATAATAATAATAATAACTTTATTTTACCTGGTAGAGTTACGGCTTTGTCTAGAACTGGACCAGGTTAGAAAAATACTAAATAAAATTATTATATCTAAATTATAATAAACATAAATGATTACATGGTATATCTACAATAAAATTATCTGTAATATATAGACTTTTTTTAAATTATCCACAAGAGTTCATTATTCAACAAATTAAGAGAAGATTGAAAATATTGGAAGACAGAAAAACATCTATGGAATTAGATAAAATAAATCTAGATGTTGAACAACAAAGCTTTCGCTTGAAATTACCTTATGTAAAAGGTTTAAATGAAGGATTGGAAAAGAAATTGAAACCACTCTAATTTGTTTTTGCTCATAGTGTTCCTAATAAACTTGAAGGAAATTTAATAAAAACTGGCAAAGACAAAATCAATACTAGTAAATTGACAGATGTTGTATACAAAATCCAATGTGGTGATTGTGAATAGTCTTATGTAGGCCAAACAAAAAGATTTATAAGAAAAATAATCGACGAACATAAAAAGAATATCAGTACACCAAGTGCAGAACTATCAGTAATCAGTGAACATATAATTAATCAAAATCATAAAATGAAATGGAATGACATAAAAATTTTACACAAAGAAAATAATTATCAAAAAAGATTAATAGCAGAAATGGCCTATATAAAAAAGTATTAAATAAACAAAAAGATTTAAATGAATGGTGTGGAACATATGATTCCTTGCTGATATATTTTTAATTATAAATTGGAATTTTAAATTTATTCATTTGAATTTGTATACATATATTTATAAAAAGATTAATTGTCTTGGTGATGGTAACTATGTCAATAAATTTATAAACAACCATGTCTTGAAAATGATCTCGCATATGGAGATTGAAACGTCGACACAATAAATTTATGTATTGACTGAGATAATGTTTATTTTTTGTATTTACAATATATGTTGATTTACTTTAGATTTAACGAATAAAAATATACAAGATACAAAAATTTAAAAAAAATACTAATTCCATAGAATAAATTTAATTCTGGAGAAAAATTAATTATTTAACAAGTAATTGTATAAAAATGACTTAAAAGGTCAAATGTGCGGCAACCCTTGCTTTCTTGAGGGAGGAAATTCGCGGTACATTTCTACAACAGTTTTATATAGGATTTGCAGGCGCAAGGTGGAAAACCTACAGTTGGAGTGTTGCGAGGTCTCAAACTAGACAACGTAGCGGCGCGAAGAATCCTAACTATTGGCAAGTGCTTATTCAACAGGTCTTCTATCTGCCGTGAAATGGTCTACTCGCTTCTTTCACATTAAAAAACTTGCGCGGTCTGTGTTCGAAGACCTAAAGAAAACTACAAAAACTTACATAACTGAAACATCAGCATAACATACAAAATTAACCTGAACCGGGCAATAGATGAAATTTTGTTATGGTTTTATCTATTATCTGCATCATCATCAGCATCGAGGATTAGACCTTAAGGTCTGTTCAGATATCATAGAATTGATCTGTCCATCTTTTACTCGGCCTTCCTACATTTATTCGTCCTAGTGGTTCGTAATGAAGAATCTGTTTCGGAATTCTGTTGTTATCCATTCTATTGATGTGGTCCATCTATTCATCTCTGTATTGTGAAATTCTATCTAATAGTTTGAATACATTTGATTATCTTCGTATATTTTGATTTCGTTTTCGATCTTTTATTGTACAACCAGTCACACTCCTCAAGAATCTCATTTCTGACGTGTCTGTTCTTCATTCCTGGTTTTTATTTATATAACATATATTTGTTTCTTCTTCTTCTTCTTCACTTCATGGGCTAGGCAAATTGCCTGTTGAGCCTCACAGTTGTTCTGTCCATCTTTACACTGGCCTTCCTACATTCCTTGAACCTCTTGGCTTGTAGTTGAATCTTGATACATTCATTCTTTCCACACGTGTAAACCATTTCTCTCTATGTATTGTTTATTTGTTTTTGCACTTAATTCTTTAATATAAAATTCATCATTTTCAAGATATAGACCTGTTGGTCCGTTCCGCTCCCCGCTGCACAATGTAGCCTATTACAAGTCTTCTTCCAACGTCATTTCGGTCCTCCTACATTTCTTCGGCCTTCAGGTCTGTAACAAAATATCTGTTTTGATAAACGATGATTTAGAATTATTTCTATATGTTCAAACCATTTGCATTTATTTCTATATATTCTCTTGTTTATATTATATAAGATCTCTGATATCTTGACTTTTCTTTTGACCTCTTAAAGATACACCAAAGATAAAATTCTTCTTCTGAAATTCATTCGCCGCAATCTTGTTCATTACAATGATCAAGCTATCTGTTGTGTAATGCTTCTGTTTGCTATAACTTAGTAATCTTCTTTTTCCTGTAACTTTCCATTAATTTATAATCTTGGATTACGTGTCTCTTAATTCTATTGCGTTACCTTGCTGCGCGCTCCATTCGTATGAATTGATGTTTTCAATGATTTTTCTTTTTTTTTTCAATATGGTAGTCATTTTATTTCAACATTAAATTGAATAATGCGTCCATAAATTCAACATTCAATTTCAGATAATTTTAATTATAATTTTCTACTCAATTGCTATAATTTGTATAACCGACTAGCTAAATCCGATGTGCGCTGCTACGCCTAAATAAATGATGTATGTGCTATTATTTGTTATTGAATTAGTAAAATGAAAAATAATTAAACATTTATATTGTAATTCTTGTTAGATAACCCGTGCGTCTGAAAATGAAATAGATTCATAAGGAAGTTTTATTGATATTTCAAGTTAATGCGAGTGAATAAACAATATTATTAGTAAATCAATGCTAGTGTCAATTTTTATTTCGGGTTTCAGGTAAACACTTCCAATAGACAGTAAATGTTGAACAGACCAATTCTAGCATGAGATCGGAACAGATCTTGAGGTATAATACTTGATGCTGATGATTATGATTATAGGATTTTGCATGAGAATTCCATAATTTCGTATGATTTATTCAATCATTAATTTAAAAAATCTTAACGCAAATTTCTTAAATTGCTAATATCTTATCTAAGATGTAACAATTCATACACGACACATTGATGAGCCTATATTAGGGTGTCCCAAGACTCCCAAATATAAAGGAGGTTTTTTTTTCAAAATCAAATGCGGATACTCTCTATTTTTCCTGTTTGACCTTAATAACCCAAATAAAAAAATATTTTTGCGACTGGATCATGACAACCCGTGTCGACCTTATGCCAAACATAAGACAAGAAAATTTGCACTAGATTAGTATAGAAAAATTCTAAAACTAAAAGCTTATTTAGTAAATAAAACATCAATATGCCCAAAACGTATACCTATTTACTATTTTACAATAAAGAAAACATTGTTCAAACTTGGTTCGCCTTAGTTAGCAAGTAGGCTACTGGCATGTTTCGAAGCGAGACTGCACGTGTTGCCAAACATAAGACATGAAAATGTGTACTAGATTAGTATAGAAAAATTCTAAAACTAAAAGTTGATTTAGTAAATAAAACATCAATTTGCCCAAAACGTATACATATTTACTATTTTCCAATAAAAAAAAACATTGTTCAAACTTGGTTCGCCTTAGTTAGCAAGTAGGCTACTGGCATGTTCCGAAGCAAGACTGCACGTGTTGCCAAACATAAGACATGAAAATTTGTACTAGATTAGTATAGAAAAATTCTAAAACTAAAAGTTTATTTAGTAAATAAAACATCAATTTGCCCAAAACGTATACCTATTTACTATTTTACAATAAAGAAAACATTGTTCAAACTTGGTTCGCCTTAGTTAGCAAGTTGGTTACTGGCATGTTTCGAAGCAAGACTGCACGTGTTGCCAAACATAAGACATGAAAATTTGTACTAGATTAGTATAGAAAAATTCTAAAACTAAAAGTTGATTTAGTAAATAAAACATCAATTTGCCCAAAACGTATACATATTTACTATTTTCCAATAAAAAAAAACATTGTTCAAACTTGGTTCGCCTTAGTTAGCAAGTAGGCTACTGGCATGTTTCGAAGCAAGACTGCACGTGTTGCCAAACATAAGACATGAAAATTTGTACTAGATTAGTATAGAAAAATTCTAAAACTAAAAGTTTATTTAGTAAATAAAACATCAATTTGCCCAAAACGTATACATATTTACTATTTTCCAATAAAAAAAACATTGTTCAAACTTGGTTCGATTTAGTTAGCAAGTAGGCTACTGGCATGTTTCGAAGCAAGACTGCACGTGTTGCCAAACATAAGACATGAAAAGTTGTACTAGATTAGTATAGAAAAATTCTAAAACTAAAAGTTCATTTAGTAAATAAAACATCAATTTGCCCAAACGTATACATATTTACTGTTTTCCAATAAAAAAAACATTGTTCAAACTTGGTTCGCCTTAGTTAGCAAGTAGGCTACTGGCATGTTTCGAAGCAAGACTGCACGTGTTGCCATACATAAGACATGAAAATTTGTACTAGATTAGTATAGAAAAATTCTAAAACTAAAAGTTTATTTAGTAAATAAAACATCAATTTGCCCAAAACGTACACATATTTACTATTTTCAAATAAAAAAAACATTGTTCAAACTTGGTTCGCCTTAGTTAGCAAGTAGGCTACTGGCATGTTTCGAAGCAAGACTGCACGTGTTGCCAAACATAAGACATGACAATTTGTACTAGATTAGTATAGAAAAATTCTAAAACTAAAAGTTTATTTAGTAAATAAAACATCAATTTGCCCAAAACGTACACATATTTACTATTTTCCAATTAAAAAAAACATTGTTCAAACTTGGTTCGCCTTAGTTAGCAAGTAGGCTACTGGCATGTTTCGAAGCAAGACTGCACGTGTTGCCATACATAAGACATGGAAATTTGTACTAGATTAGTATAGAAAAATTCTAAAACTAAAAGTTTATTTAGTAAATAAAACATCAATTTGCCCAAAACGTACACATATTTACTATTTTCCAATAAAAAAAACATTGTTCAAACTTGGTTCGCCTTAGTTAGCAAGTAGGCTACTGGCAAGTTTTGAAGGAAGACTGCACGTGTTGCCAAACATAAGACATGAAAATTTGTACTAGATTAGTATAGAAAAATTCTAAAACTAAAAGTTTATTTAGTAAATAAAACATCAATTTGCCCAAAACGTATAAATATTTACTATTTTCCAATAAAAAAAACACTGTTCAAATTTCGTCCGCCTTAGCAAGTAGGCTACTGGCTTGTTTCGAAGCAAGACTGCACGTGTTGCCGTTGGTCTACGTACACCAAATTGTACTTATAATTGTTTTAACATTATACAATTAAATTAAGAGGATGTGCGTTAAAAATAAGATTTCTATTTTTTTGGAACACCCTAGCCTATATGTTACGAATTTATCGTGTTTTATTAAAACAATTAATGGATTTTTTCTTCTATTTAATTCTTTTATGATGCCGGAAGTTACATTTTGTATTTTATCTTAAGTTTATCTCGTTTATTGATGCCATGCTGCAACTCCTCGAGATTACGTAAGCGTACAAGGTAATGTTTATTCTTGCTATTGTAAGAGGTGAACACACTCTCAGGATCGAGTTCAATTTATGAGTAGTTTAAAGCTAAAGTCAGACACTTGAGAGATAGACCTACTTAATAATAATAATAATAATAATAATAATAATAATAATAATAATAATAATAATAATACAATGAATTAATTAGTCCAATCCAGAGTTAAGCAAACTAAACAGATATGTTTAAGGAAGCAATTTAATTATTTTAATTAATTGATTAAATTATTTAGTAAATATTTTTAAATAATAGATTATTAATAACCCATTTTGTTTTTATTATTATTATTTCCTAATATATGTAAGTAGTTTCTTGAGATTGGTATTAATCTATTACATATTATTTTCTTTATATTGTATTAACTTTTCGTGTGTTAGAGTGAGTTTTGTATTTGGACATTTTCTCCTAAATATGTTTTCTTTATATTATTACTAGGGCTGAAAAAAGTATCGGTATCAGGGTAGTAAGTATTTTCTGCATACATTGTTTACAAAATGCGTGACTTGGGTCGAGCGTCTCCACAGCCTGCTCGGAGCGGAGACTGTGTATGTTCGATTCTCCTCAGTAGTATACCTGTTTATGTGACGTGTGGTTGTATCAGAATGCCAAAACAAAAATTGTGCAAAGATGAGTCCATTCCTACACAAAGCAGACTCACCCACTTACAATCCAAGATCTTCATTCGGGAGTACTGTTAATCTGGAGATAAGATAACTTTGAACGCGATTTCTTTCGGAAAAGGTATTAAATATCTCAGTAAAAGCTTCTGCAACTCCTTGTACCCACCCTTAATATTTTTTTAATTAGATTAAGTTAGAACAACGTGTGATGGTATGAGCTCGGGATATCATGTCCTTAACACGGCAACCTTCTGTACGTCTGCTTGTCCAATGCTTATACTGATCGCCTTGTATTATAGGACCCAATGTTGTTTGTTATGAATGAATGGAAATTAAATCTGATGTACTGTGTTATGTGTTCCGGGTTTCCACACATGCGCTCACGCATGACTCATATCGCCATTTCCTGGGCTGGGTCCACGGCCTCTAGGAATGACTACAACCCACCATATTCTGCCGTGAATTCCTACTAGGTTCAGAGTCGTGGGGAAGTACACGAAAGTGCACTCTTCTGGATCACCACAAGCACATTTAAACACCTGTGATTTTCCAGATCAAACTACTTTTCCTTAATGAGATTAAATGAAGGATATATGAAATTAATGAGTGAACAAATGAAGATATGACATGATAGAGAAGTGGAGAGTGCTGGTGGGATAAAATTCGGGAGAACTCCGAAAAATACGGTATGGCCCACCACCAATGTCCCTCGGAACCACCAGGATTCGAACATGGAATCCTAGTCGTCTAGCACGCGCAACTGTACCCACCCGTTTACCAAGACGGTAATTGGTTGGTTTGAACAGTGCCATTGTGTTCTACAGTTTTCTGTGCATTGTTTTCCCTTATCCTGTGTAGGAATGTGCCTATTTGGTACGCGATTACCGTCGTAAAAAAAAGACAAATTCGTACCCACAAATCATATAATTCCAAAACAAATTCCTTTCTTTACCATGAAACACTCTCTCTGTTAAATGAAGCAAATCAAATTACAATTCAATTATATTTATTTTGAATTTAGGAATATATTTCTAAATGTCATGAAATCTAAGGCCCAAAAGGTCCGCAAACATCATCTGACCATCATAATCATCATCAAATTCGTCATTTTATTATGAATATGTTAATTAATTGTGTTTTTGTCTTAATGTTGTGTTGTCTTAGAGAAGGCCCTGACATTGAGTTAATCACTAATTCAGGGAGTACCTTCGTGTCCTTGTTTGCTCAAGAAAGTATGTACCAGGTATGTGATTCATACTTTAAAAATCCCTCTCCCGACAGGTCGTGCCAAAGGAAGGCCCAGGTGAACTATAGCATGTAAAAAGTATCTGGAAGTTGAGAGGTTAAACTAAGTTAATAGAATATCTCTCAGAGAGAATTATATTTCAGTATTAAATGTAATGAGTTTAATACGTTGTTTGGTAACGCGAGGTTCTTAATTAGGCGTGACTTGTATGTTGACATGAAGTTACTGACATTGTAATAAATATTTCATAATTCCTCCCTACAGTTGTAAAACCCATATATTTTTCCACGCAACACTGAGTCACATGTAAATCCCCTCTTACGAAATGTTCAGCCAGTTTTATCCTCAAGAGTCAGGACAATGCAGGTCATTTATCAATTACTTCTGTGACTCATTATTTGTTCCTTAAAAAAACGTTACGACACTACTCAATTACTTCACTTATTTGTCTACTTTACAGTGACCACACTTGGAAAAAAAAAATATATTTATGTAAGCACCGAAGATATGATATAAAACAGTAATAAAGCCTATGCTAACGCATGGAAGTGAGACTTAGATCCTTGCATGAAAATACCATTGTTCAACTCGGAATTTTTTAAAGTAAAATATTGAGAAAAATATATAGAATAGAATAGATTTATTTAGACTGGTGGAGTTAAGGCCATGTGACCTTCTCTTCCATTCACCAGGACAAACATATGTTATATATAAATACAAAAAATTGCAATAATAGTACATACTAAACAATTCATTATGTCAAATTGAATAATAATGAAAATATTGTCTAATAATTATGGGGGCACGCCGTAGCATAGTGGTTAAGGCAGTGCGCTACAAACCGGAAGGTCGAGGGTTCAAGTCCCGATGGGGTCAGGATTTTTAAACTGGCCCAAACCTTCTGGTGACACCATGGCCCTGGTGTCGACTCAGCCTCTAACTGAAATGAGTACCAGATGTTTGTTCTGGAGGTAAAGGCGGCCATCACGCAGGGCTGACAACCCAGCTGACATCAAGTGCCGATTGTCTAGAAAAAATGGGAGCCTTAACAACCTTCTACCCCAAGGGCCTCCCGAGGCAAGTAGTGGGAAAACTGTTTATATAAAATTATATAGGCGCCTTTTAGGTCCGCCTCCTCAACCGTTGAAACATGAAGTTACTGTAGGTCTTTCGGGACTAGTCCCATTATCAGCAGAAAATACATCTGCAATCGCTGGCTTCGAATGTAAGACTTACATTCGAAGTCAGCGATTGCAGACATATTTCCTGCTGATGATGGGACTAGTCCCGAAAGGCTTACAGTAACTTCATGTTTCAACAGTTGAGGAGACGGACCTGAAAAGTATATAATTATATATATGTAGTACATTTACGGATTTAGGCTATTTGTTGACCTGTTTCGGCCTCAAGAGAAACACCATCCAAAAGTCTTTTGAGTGGACGTCCTGGTCTTCTTCTTCCTGCAGGTTGATATCTTAACATTTGTTTGGGTATTCTGTGATCTTCCATTCGATGAACATGTTGCATCCATCTTGACTTATAATCAGAAATTTTGTTTTCTAAAGATTCCATGTGTAATTCTTCTAAGATGTCTTCATTTTTTTTGTGATCTAGTAGTGTGTATCCTGCAGTCCTCCGAAGATATCTCATTTCAGCAGATCTAAGTATCTGTATATCCTTCTGTTTCAACGTCCATACTCCGCCACGATACAAAAGAGTTGGAAGAGCCAGTGTTTTATACACTTTCAGTCTTGAATGCTTTTGGACTAACTGTGGCTTGAAGATAGAATTTATTAACCCTAAAATTCTTAAAAATTTAGATATTTTTGCATTTAGATCCGTTTCTTCTTCATATGAGATATTGCATCCTAGATATGTAAAATTATTCACCTACTCCAAAATGTTATTGTCCAGTACAATTTTACTTCTGACAGGATCTACACCTTGAAATGCCATAATTTTTGTTTTTTCTGTAGATATCTTTAATCCATATTCTTCTGTAATTTTGTTAAGTTCATACAGACCTTTCTGAAGATTATCATAAGTAATGCCACGAGTGATTTCCAAATTATCGATAAATTCACGACTCACGAAGTGAGTCGTGAATTTATCTAGAGAATTTGGAAATCAAGAGTGGCATTTGTTACGACTATTTAACGAATAAAATTAAGCTGTTTACTCACAAATCATTATTTAACTATAGTTATTTTAAAATATGTATATATTTAATGTAAACGGCGATGTTTGAAAACAAATGAGAAACGATAGGTACGCTTCTACTGCTTCTTTTGTTTATCACTGCAACCAGATCATACTATTTATTGCCAAAGGAACGCAATATTGTAAGGAGGAGCTTTCTTTAATATGGTAATTATAACACTGATAAATATTTGGTGAAACACGACTCTGATTGGTTGTAAAACAGAAATCATTGAAACGTGATTGGTCATTGACTCCCATTTGGGGCATGAGTTAAATAGTCTTCGGAATTTGATATTATTATTTGGTCATCTGCAAACAATATGGTGCTTAATAGTGTGTAGATAATTTTCTATATAATAATTGTAAATATAAATTTATAAATTCTTTTTTGCTCCCAAATTTCACACCCAATATTGTTTTAAAATTATGTTATTTATTTGCATTTCCTATTTTTAGTTTTCATGTGTAGGCCTACGACACATAAACCATTTGTAAAATAATGAGCAATGTAAATTGTATTTCGAATTGTAGTATGTTTTTGTTTGGCTTTGGGCTGTACACGAGCACGAGCGACAATTCGTTCTAGCAAATTCAGAATTTATGTATATATACTTAACTATAATTATTTAAATAAATTAAATTAATCTTTAAAATGAACGATATTTTATTAGATACTTTACTTTTTGCAGGCTATCAGTTCGTGATATCTGAGACAAAATTGTTTACAGCGGGTAATTTACAAATTGAGTAAAAAATAGGGTTGTAAGGGATAGTGACGTGTGTATAACCTCTCCTACCCAATTCTCATCCTCACCTTCTCGTGGTACAACCCGTTTTCACAAACGAGGCTCTGAGGACCGAGTCACGGCGGTATAACCGTTCCATCAGGTACTGAGTAAATGCGGTATCCTAATGTCTGTCCAGAGACTAAAAGGTAGCAGCCCTACCACTGGACTACTTAGCGTCAGGCCTGTAACCTGTCCTAAGGAACTTCAAAACTACTTTCAAGTCTCAACACGAAAAAAGCCAGAATTTTATATATAATAATTGTAAATATAAATTTATATTTTTTTTGCTCCCAAATGTCACACCCAATATTGTTTTAAAATTATGTTATTTATTTGCATTTCCTATTTTTAGTTTTCATGTGTAGGCCTACGACACATAAATCACATGTAAAATAATGAGTAATGTAAATTGTTGTATTTCGAATTGTAGTATGTTTTTGTTTGCCTTTGGGCTGTACACGAACACGAGCGACAATTCGTTCGAGCAAATTCAGAATTTATGTATATATACTTAACTATAATTATTTAAATAAATTAAATTAATCTTTAAAATGAACGATATTTTATTAGATACTTTACTTTTTGCAGGCGATCAGGTCGTGATATCTGAGACAGAAAATTGTTTACAGCGAGTAATTTACAAATTGAGTAAAATATATGTGAAACAATTTGAAAATATCTACTCCAAAAAACAAAAGTTTTAGCTTTTCTAGGGTGTGAACCACTAAGAGTAAAAGTCTCATTAGATAATAAAACAATAGAACAGGTGAACAATTTTAATTATGTGGGATACAATGTGTCATAGAGAAAAAGTGAAGACATTGCAAACAAAATAAGTAAGTTTAATTATATGTGTAGCACCATAGTTACCCATGCCGGACTGGTCGAAGGTGATAAGCCAGATGAAAAAAGTACCTTGGTTGAAAGAGTGACGATCTTTCACCGTAAAATACAACTGTCAAGAAATGCGGACATGGGTTCAACTGGGGTAAAATTTTCCGGAGGTCAAATAGTCCCCCATTTAAATCAAGGTTTCTCAAAAGAGCACTGTCAATTTCAAAATATACAAGAAATAGTTATGCCTATACAATAGCCCAGGAATCCTTCTTCATCGAAGATATCAGACACTGTTTCAGACTACCGGAAACGCAAGCATACAGAATCGTCATCGAGGAGAGACAGAACAAAGCCGCCCAGATACCGACAGAAATTATGGAAACAGACGCAATGAAAACAGAAACCTGGAAGCAACCGAATTTCGAACTTCGACACCTGTACACACGTTTCGCAGCCCATGGATTTCATGGGAATATATGCCTGAACAACATGTACCATGAACCCAAGGAGGACTGCATCTGTAAATTATGCAACTATCCATGTCCAAAATATCATCTAGCGAAGTGTAAAAACAGGACTCTGCCTCTAAACAATTTAATTAAAGACTGGTAAAAAGCTAAATTTAATTTGATGTACACATTGTGTTTAATAAATATATAAAAAAAATAGTCCCCCCATTCAGTTCTCCGGGCGGGTACTACTTCAGGGAACCCATGCCAAAGGCTCAAACACAGGGACATGTTTCTAGGAACATGGAATGTTAGGACTTCTGGGAAATTTTGAGGAAGTGGCTGAATTCAAATACCTAGGAACAATAATCACAAATAGGAATGAAATGCACAAAGAAATTAAACATAGGTTCAATTCTGGAAATGCATGTTATTATGCATTACAGAGACTCTTGACTTCCCAACTCCTTTCAAAAAACGTTAAACTGAAAATATATAAAACTATTATTCTACCAGTTATATTATTATGGGTGCGAAACATGGACTCTTACTTTAAGGGGGGAAAGGAGATTACAAGTATTTGAGAATAAAGTACTTACGAAAATGTTTGGACCAAAGAGAGATGAACAAACAAGTGAATGGTGAATATTACATAACAATGAACTACATGGTCTTTATAGGAAGCCAGATATAATAAGAACAGTTAAGTCTCGTAGACTGCGATGAGCAGGACATGTTGCACGTATGGGGAATGAAAGACTTGCATGGAAGCTTCTTATAGGAAAGCCAGAGGGAAAACGCCCGGTTGGTAGACCAAGAATGAGGTGGGAGAATAACATTAACTATGATTTGAGGGAAGTAGATTATACAGGGAATGATTGGAAAGCATTAGCTCAGATAGGGATGTATGGAGAGCTTATGTCCGTGCGGGCATGAACCTACGGGTTCGATAGTGCCAGTGAGTAAGTAAATAAGTAAATAAGGACCATAAAACGAAGTCTCAAGGGAACTAGAAAGACACTCTTTATTTTATAAAACAATCTCGGTTCTAGCACTATTATATGGATCAGAACACTGGGTCTTAACCAAAATCCAGGAACGGAGAATAGAAACTTAAGAAATGAGGTTTTTGAAGGATGTGGGTGTGGCTGGCTATACAACAGCAGAACGGAAACGAAATGAAGATATACGAACAGAACTAATAACCCGAGATCCGGCTGCAAGATCACTACGTTCATCGAGTGTATGAACAAAATCAATTTTTTTCATAAAATTGTGAATTACTGAATACATTTTTGCCGAGTTGCCTATTAAAATTCGGCCATCAGTATGTTTAATTAAATAAAGTTAATTTATTTAACTAAGTAACTCACTGGCACTATCGAACCCGTAGGTTCATGGCCGCGCGGACATAAGCTCTCCATATATCCCTATCCTGAGGCAATGTTTTCTAATCATCACCTGTATAATCTACTTCCCTCAAATCATAGTTAATGTTATTCTCCCACCTCATTCTTGGGGTACTAACTGGGCGTTTTCCCTCTGGTTTTCCTACAAGAATCTTCCATGCACGTCTTTCATTCCCCATTCGTGCCACATGTCCTGCCCATCGCAGTATACGAGAAGTATTCGAAATAATTTGATTCAATTGTTATTAAAATAAATTGTAATCCAGTTCGCAGAAATCGATGTATAGAGCTTGAATTTTTTTTTTTTTTGCCATTGCACACTTGGTCGTAAACCTCCTCGCGGCTATAGCAGCCTGTGACACAAATCAGTAATAAAATAGCGGTAAGTGCGTATTTATTGTTTTATATTGTTTGAAATAAAGTTCAGTTCATTTAAAATGCTGTGATTTGTTTCGTATAATGTTCATTAACACTATCTTTTGGATATATTTTTGTATATACATAAAGGATAGTGGTTTTACTTCTCGCTTCGAGGAAACAATATAAAACAATAATTACGTACTTACCGCCATTTTATTACTGATTGGTGTCACAGCCTGCTGTAGCCGCGAGGAGGTTTACGGCCAAGGGTGCAACGGCAACCAAAACTTTTCAAGCTCTATACATCGATTTCTGCGAACTGGATTATAATTTATTTTAATAACAAGTGAATCAAATTATTTCGAATAAATTAATTATATTTTAATTAAACATACTGGCGGGCTAATTTTAATAGGCAACTCGGTAAAAATGTATTCAGGTATTCACAAGTTTATGAAAAAAATTGATTTTGTTCATACACTCGATGAACGTAGAAATCTTGCAGCCGGATCTGGGACTATAAATATATCAAAGTTATAAGATAGGATTGTACAATACAGGGACGAATGGATGAACCACATCAATAGAATGGATAACAACAGAATCCTGAAAAGGTTCTATAGTACAGACCACTAGGACGAAGAAATGTAGGAAGGCGCAGTAAAAGATAGACTAATTCTAACATGAGATCGGAGCAGACCTTAAGGTCTAATCCTTGATGCTGATGAATAAAAGTCAATATAAGCTACACCATTCACTCACACATTCGTATTTAAACAATGGCGATATGATACGGTGATTACAATGGCCAAATCGGGAACATTTTGGCCTTAACGTTTCCTGACTTTTATCATACAGGTCTAAAAACTTGTTCCAACCGGAGATCGAACACAGGTCCACTGCGTCCGAGAATACGACGTTACCCAGACACCACAGCAGAATACAAGAAGAAAGCTATGTGCTAATGTTCCCAGTGGTTTTTAGAAAATCCTTTAGATTATAGGCTACATCATTTGTCATCTTCAATTTCCTTTATGTTGCTACGTTATAACTAGAAATGAGAGAGAATGTATTGGGTGTTGAGAATCACGCGATCTGGTCACGTCAGAGGGGATTGAACTATGACTTTGTTGATTAAACAACTAATAGTCTATAGATCTAAAACTAACGAAAAAGTACATTAATTTTGTGTTTAAAATAAGACAATACATAAAATATATCTTTCTGTACTTCTTCCAAGCTAAGTTCCAGTTGTAATAAGACAATACATAAAATATATCTTTCTATACTTATTCCAAGCTTTGTAATGTAAACAAACCAGATGTATGATAATAGTGATATTACCTTTGAGCTTTTAAGACAATAGTTACCTTTTTACACGCTTTATATTAGCTTGACCTATATCTGTCTATGTAACGGACCTGTATCTATGTAACGGAATTTTTGAACACGTATTTCACCCACTTAGAAACATTGAATCGACTTGAAACTCTGTATACTTGTAAAGGACTCATGGCAATACAATAATTTCATTTTTCTTCTAAAATTGTGGCCAGGATCATCATAAAGTCAAAAAAATAAAAACCGGTATAATAAGTTGCGGAGTTATCTATTTTTAGTAATCATTGTAAGAGCTGAGTTGATAGAGCGGTGGACTGTAGTGGTATACAGTTTCAGTAATCCATAGGTCGCTGGTTCAAATCCGGCCCGGAGGATTTTTTTGGAAGAGTATTAAGCAATTAAATTTTCATGGGATTCCGGTTTATAACAATCAATTAAACTAAAAATTAAAATAATAAACAATAGTTTAAAAAAACTAAGACAACGCGCTTTATTAGACAAACCAAACTAAAAAATAAAAAATAAATAATTGTTTTAAAAAACTAAAACAACACGCTTTATTAGAAAACCGAACTAAAAAATGAAAAATAATTTTAATTTCCAACACGCTTGGGATAAAATTAAAGTGGTTAACAAAAAACTCATCTCCAACACATCTGCGGAGTAGAATAAAACTAGAGTTATCTACAAAAAAATAATTTTACCTTCAAAAGCGTGGGATGCTTTTTATGGTTTTTACGTTTTCTTCTTAGAAACTTTACTTTTAGCAATATCTGTTTATTATCAAATATATTAATTGATATAGAGCACCCCACGTTTTTGATAATATTTTTTGTCGATAACTCTAGTTTTATTCTAGATGTGTTGGAGATGATTTTTTTTCTTGTCCACTTTAATTTTATCCCAAGCGTGTTGGAAATTAAAATTATTTTTCATTTTTTAGTTCGGTTTTCTAATAAAACGTGTTTTCATTTTTTAACCTATTATTTATTAATACTCGACATAGAGAAAATAAAAATATATACAGTATTATCTAGTATATGTCTATGGGGCAAGGAATTTATTTGTCATAAGTAATGCCACGAGTGATTTCCAATTTATGTACATAATTTGGAAATCAAGAGTGGCATTTGTCAGGACTATTTAACGAATAAAATTAAGCTGTTTACTCACAAATCATTATTTAAATATAGTTATTTAAAAATATTTATATATTTAATGTAAACGGCGATGTTTGGAAACAAATGAGAAACGTTTATATTCCATTTGTTGATCACTGCAAGCAGATCATATTTATTGCCAAATAGAATCGAAATATTGTAAGAATGCACCCTAGTGGAGAAAAAATTAAACACATCAAACTGTTTGTAACCAACATTATAGGTTATTAATTAATTTATAATGTCCTATGATGTAAATATGTTAATTATATTTTTCTGGAACGTTAATGCTTGGGAAATAGTACGTTTAAGAAAGTGCAAACAGTTGTTTATTATTTTTTGTGGTATAATCAATTCCTACGAATGTTTTCTATTATATCTTGCAAGCAGAATCGGGATACATTCGTTCACTATATATGCAATCTGGGAGAACCACTTGATACAATAAAAGCGATCGAATGAAAGTGATAAATTCAGGTGAAAAACAACTGTGATTGGTTGAAAATCAAAATGCATTGAAATGTGATTGGTCATTATCTGTCATTTGGGGCATGAGGTAAATAGTCATAAGTGATGCCACGAGTCATTTCGAATGTATCTAGAGAATAGCAAATCAAGAGTGACATTTGTTAGGACAATTAAAAGAATAAAATTAAACTGTTTACTCGCAAATCATTATTTAATTATAGTTATTTTAAAATATTTATATATTTATTGTAAACGGCGATGATTGTAAACAAATGAAAAACGTTTGTTATGATTCATTTGTTCATCCACTGTAACAAGATCATATTATTTATTGCCAAATAGGATCGCAATATTGTAAGAATGCACCCTAGTGGAGAAAAATTGAATCACATCAAACTGTATATTATAACCAACATTATAGATTATTAATTAATTTCTGATGTCCTATGATGTAAATATGTCAATTATATTTTTTCTGGAACGTAAATGCCTGGGAAATAATACGTTTAAAAAAGTGCAAATAGTGTTTTCTCTTTGTTGTGGCACGATTATAATCAATTACTACTATTTGTTTCTATTATATCCCGCAAGCGTTACCTGGTTACATTGGTGTACTATATATACAATCTGGTATCCACATGAATTCTAGTATTCTTACATCGGTGCTACGTGAATATAATATATTAATTGTCATATTCAACGTATTTGTTATAGAGTCAGTCACTGCAAAATAATGCTCTGACCTATTCAGAATAATAAAAAGGAGGAACTTTCTTTAATATGATAAAAATAAGTTGTTAAATATCGAGGTGAAACGCGACTGTAAAATAAAATTCATTGAAACGTGATTGGTCATTGATTCCCATTTGGGGCACGAGTTAAATAGTCAACTTAAACACTACTTTAATGCAACAAATATTCATAAAAATGTATATTAAATCTATTTAGCCTCGAAATTTAATTATCTTTAACTCATTTTACTCGTAAATATGAAAAAGAAATGGGACTGTTTCTTGTCATAGCCACTGTAATATCTCTGCAACTATACAACATGGAAGTCATAACACTAATAAGTAATAACTAAAGTTAAAACAGCTCTGTCGATAACACCGAGTCATATCCACACTAATAACTATGATTACAACATCTCTGTTGATAACAGAGTATGTCTGACGATAACTGGTTTTAACAATACAGCTCTGTCGATAACAGTGCTTCTCTGTCAGTAACAAAGATTTATGTCCGTATTTAACATTGTATTTTTACATGTTAGAGTAATTGAATTAAGTAGGTTAGCTTTTAGGTTATTATACATGTAGTTTACATGCTTTTAAAATGTATATACAAGTTATATAGGATAATCTTCATCATCATCATAAACAACAAGGATTAAGCCCAATGGCCTGTTCCGATCTCATTATAGGTCGAAATGGTCCTTCCATCTCTTCAATGGTCTTCCCAACAATCTTCTCCCTTTTGGTTTATAATTATACATTCTTCTTGGTATGCGCTGTTCATTCATTCTTAATATCTACTGAAGATGAGCATTTTGATAATATTTATTCTTTCACAGAGATTAAATATATTAAGTTCTGTTCTTATATCTTCGTTCTTCTTTTTATCGGTCCTTTGGTATCCTGCTATTGCTCTCAACATCTTCATTTCAGCAGCCTCTATTTGTTTACTATCTGCCTTTGTTAATGTCCAGGTTTCACATCCATAGATAAGAGATGGAACTGCCAATACTTTGTAACCCAATACTTTGTAAAACTTCAAAATAGTTTATTTTCTAGTCTTATTCAATAAAGTGCGTTTAATTGTGCCACATAGATAATTGAATCGTTGTATTTTAGTGTGTTTACCTAAATTTCTGTCATTGCCTACATCCCAAATAATTAAAATTCTGAACTTCGTCTATAATTACATCATTTATCATTATGTTTGTTCTTATTGCACATTTTCCTTTCAGAGCTAATATTTTTGTTTTAGATGTAGATATACAATTTCAATACATTAACTAGGCATTATTTTATTCTTACGCATGCGCTATGTAAAATATGGATTTTCAATTGTTTCAAAGTGGCCGCTTCCGTATAATTATAAAAATAAAGTATTTGAAAAGCGGAGACAAAAATAATATTTTGAATGTTTTCAAACAGTTTAATGAGAAATATCCTACATTAGCCATTGAGGTTATGGTGAAAATAACAACAGAATTTACTGGTGAGTCAGCTTACGGCATAAATCTGCTCGTAATGGAATTGCAAATTAATACTATCTATCGACATCATGGAAGAAGCATAAACGTCTGATCAGGTACGCCCACATATAATTTTTGTCATAAATAAATAAGAAATGGAAAAAGTTCCTATACAGTGGTCAACATGATTTTTGTCTCATGAGTATCAATAGTTGTACTTAATGCAGTTTTTTATCGTGTTTTCAAATATGTATTCGGAATTTCTCCATCGAAACAAAATTAAAATTTTATAAAACAATGGCTGTCCATGTCCTTTTGTATGGGAGTGAATCTTGGATTACCACTACCAAACAAGAAAGTAAAATCCAAGCAGCCGAGGTTAAATTTTTAAGAAGAGTAAAAGGCTGCACTAGAATGGACCAGATAAGAAACGAGGATATCCGTGAAGAACTGCAGATCTACTCCATAAAAGAAAATATATTTAACAACAAGATACAGTGGAAAGAACATTTAGAAAGAATGGAAGAAAGAAGATTACCAAATAAAATCTTCCATTATTTTCCAAGAGGAAGAAGAGATGTCGGACGTCCTCGGAAGAGATGGTCTTAGATCTATTAGTGAAGACGGAACAGGCAACTCTTGCCTAAACCAGGAAGTGAAAAAGAAGAAGAATTTCTCCATCGCCCACAGTTTTTTTTATTTCAATTTCAATTAATGGATTTAAATAATTATTTTTTAATAAACGTTTTTCCGTCCTTTTGTCCATTGTAAAATAAAACCAAATGAGCTAACTCAGGAGATTTCAGCCATGGAAAAGAGATATTAAGGCAAATGGAATCCTAATATGCTGGCCGATTATTGTTGAACTTTCAAGAGCGATGCTCCACAGGCGAAATATAGCAGAAAATCGGCATTTCTTACTTTCTAGGTGAGTCCGAATGTTCGGATATTGTGTAATAAAAGTGATCCCACAACAGGCCCAGAGGCACCTGGGGGTAGTAGGAGGTTAAGGCTCCCACTTTTTCTAGACAATCGGCACTTTATGTCAGCCGGGTTGTCAGCCCTGCGTGACGGCCGCCTTTACCCCCAGAACACGCGTCTGGTACTCATTTCCGTTAGAGGCTGAGTCGACCCCAGGGCCATAGTGCCGCCAGAGGGTTTGGGTCAGTTTAAAAATCCTGACCCCAACGGGACTTGAACCCTCGACCCTCCGGCTTGTAGCTCAGTGCCTTAACCACTACGCTACGGCGTGCCCCTGTGTAGTTACGAATGTAGAAAATATTAAATTGTTTGAAATTATAAATTCCTGTCTCTCGAAAACCTTGCGTGATGGAAGAAAACCCGATATCATATTTAAATTCAGGAGAAAAAATACTATCAGAATCACATATTTTTCTTTTTAAGGCGAGAAAAATGTTATTACAATTCCGCCAGAATGTAGAAAATATTAAATTGTTTGAAATTATAAATTCCTGTCTCTCGAAAACCTTGCGTGATGGAGGAAAACCGATATCATATTTAAATTCAGGAGAAAAAATACTATCAGAATCACATATTTTTCTTTTTAAGGCGAGAAAAATGTATTACAATTCCGCCAGAATGTAGAAAATATTAAATTGTTTGAAATTATAAATTCCTGTCTCTCGAAAACCTTGCGTGATGGAGGAAAACCGATATCATATTTAAATTTAGGAGAAAAAATACTATCAGAATCACATATTTTTCTTTTTAAGGCGAGAAAAATGTATTACAATTCCGCCAGAATGTAGAAAATATTAAATTGTTTGAAATTATAAATTCCTGTCTCTCGAAAACCTTGCGTGATGGAGGAAAACCGATATCATATTTAAATTCAGGAGAAAAAATACTATCAGAATCACATATTCTTCTTTTTAAGGCGAGAAAAATGTATTACAATTCCGCCAGAATGTAGAAAATATTAAATTGTTTGAAATTATAAATTCCTGTCTCTCGAAAACCTTGCATAGTGGAGGAAAACCGATATCATATTTAAATTCAGGAGAAAAAATACTATCAGAATCACATATTTTTCTTTTTAAGGCGAGAAAAATGTATTACAATTCCGCCAGAATGTAGAAAATTAAATTTGTTTGAAATTATAAATTCCTGTCTCTCGAAAACCTTGCGTGATGGAGGAAAACCGATATCATATTTAAATTCAGGAGAAAAAATACTATCAGAATCACATATTTTTCTTTTTAAGGCGAGAAAAATGTATTACAATTCCGCCAGAATGTAGAAAATATTAAATTGTTTGAAATTATAAATTCCTGTCTCTCGAAAACCTTGCGTGATGGAGGAAAACCGATATCATATTTAAATTCAGGAGAAAAAATACTATCAGAATCACATATTCTTCTTTTTAAGGCGAGAAAAATGTATTACAATTCCGCCAGAATGTAGAAAATATTAAATTGTTTGAAATTATAAATTCCTGTCTCTCGAAAACCTTGCGTGATGGAGGAAAACCGATATCATATTTAAATTCAGGAGAAAAAATACTATCAGAATCACATATTTTTCTTTTTAAGGCGAGAAAAATGTATTACAATTCCGCCAGAATGTAGAAAATATTAAATTGTTTGAAATTATAAATTCCTGTCTCTCGAAAACCTTGCATAGTGGAGGAAAACCGATATCATATTTAAATTCAGGAGAAAAAATACTATCAGAATCACATATTTTTCTTTTTAAGGCGAGAAAAATGTATTACAATTCCGCCAGAATGTAGAAAATATTAAATTGTTTGAAATTATAAATTCCTGTCTCTCGAAAACCTTGCGTGATGGAGGAAAACCGATATCATATTTAAATTCAGGAGAAAAAATACTATCAGAATCACATATTTTTCTTTTTAAGGCGAGAAAAAAATGTATTACAATTCCGCCAGAATGTAGAAAATATTAAATTGTTTGAAATTATAAATTCCTGTCTCTCGAAAACCTTGCGTGATGGAGGAAAAAACCGATATCATATTTAAATTCAGGAGAAAAAATACTATCAGAATCACATATTTTTCTTTTTAAGGCGAGAAAAATGTATTACAATTCCGCCAGAATGTAGAAAATATTAAATTGTTTGAAATTATAAATTCCTGTCTCTCGAAAACCTTGCGTGATGGAGGAAAACCGATATCATATTTAAATTCAGGAGAAAAAATACTATCAGAATCGCATATTTTTCTTTTTAAGGCGAGAAAAATGTATTACAATTCCGCCAGAATGTAGAAAATATTAAATTGTTTGAAATTATAAATTCCTGTCTCTCGAAAACCTTGTGTGATGGAGGAAAACCGATATCATATTTAAATTCAGGAGAAAAAATACTATCAGAATCGCATATTTTTCTTTTTAAGGCGAGAAAAATGTATTACAATTCCGCCAGAATGTAGAAAATATTAAATTGTTTGAAATTATAAATTCCTGTCTCTCGAAAACCTTGCGTGATGGAGGAAAACCGATATCATATTTAAATTCAGGAGAAAAAATACTATCAGAATCACATATTTTTCTTTTTAAGGCGAGAAAAATGTATTACAATTCCGCCAATGCCAGGGGAAAAAGCATGGAATGTCATAAAAGACAACCTGGTGGCATTGGCAAAAAAAGTTTTTACTGTAAATATTTTATTACTCGTAGCTTTTTATTATAAATTATGGACAAATCAATGTTTTTGTAAAGCATGCGACATTATAATGTATAACTTTCCCTCCTTCAATAGTGTCGCTTAACAACCCCAACCAACATTTATCGTATGTTCGATGAGCTGTGGCATCAGTAATATGTATATTTTGGCTACATGTTTTAAGTTTCTTTTTGTACACTCTAGGTGTATGGAGGGAGGGGAAGTGCCCGGTAAGTACACCAAGATTGAGATAGGGAGAATAATATTAACCATGATCACAGGAAGTAAATTATAAAGGGGATGATTGGAAAAAAATAGCTGAGGATAGGGATATATGGAGAGCTTATGCCCGCGCGGCCATATATTTGCTGATTCTATAGTGACACTTAGTTGTGTTAACCGTAATAAAAACCCTGTCCCAAATGGAAATTGTTGCTCAGTGTTATTGGTATAATTTTATTTTTTATTCAGTCTTATTTCCCGTAAAATACGATGTTGCCTAAGAAAAATGTTTCCATAATTTACACTTCCGTACACAATTCAGTCATATGGCGGTTAAAAGTAGTACCATGGTTTCCCAATAGGTGGTGACGACGAAGTAATACCTAATGCAAGTTTGTTTACAGTACAACTGGATTTTTTGCTCGGAATTGGTAAAGACCTGCACCGGCTAATTATATGATACTTACTCACTGGCACTATCGAACCCGTAGGTTCATGGCCGCTTGGACATAAGCTCTCCATACATCCCTATCCTGAGCTAATGCTTTCCAATCATTCCCTGTATAATCTACTTCCCTCAAATCATAGTTAATGTTGTTTTCCCACTTCATTCTTGGTCTACCTATTGGACTTTTCCCTCTGGCTTTCCTACAAGAAGCTTCCATGCATGTCTTTCATTCCCCATACGTGGAAAATGTCCTGCCCATCGCAGTCTACGAGACTTAACTGTTCTTATTATATGTGGCTTCTTATAAAGACCATGAAGTTCATTGTTATATAGTCTTCT